>CM053035.1:55767720-55770220 GCA_028564925.1 Lithobates sylvaticus
GCTGCTGGCCTCTGCCCACAACTAACAGAGGGCAGATTTCCTGTAAAGGGGGATGGGACTGCAGTCCCCACCTGTATACCCCAGGGATGCTGGGCTGTCGGCCCAGATCCCCAACAGCATGATGGAGTGAGCCCAGTCACCCTGTCTTCTCTCCAGCGGCTGAAAAGACTCCAGGGAGAAGGGCCAGTCCAGGCCTCTCCCCAGCGGCGGATATGTTCTATGAGAGAGGCAGAAGTTGGCTGGGTGAGTCGTGCTCTGTTTGGAACAATTTGTTTGGGGTACTGTGTGGGTACAGGCATTAGAGGACTGGAACCACTGACTAACTTCGGAGTCAACCCGTCTGGGGTCTCCTCCTGTGTTAGTCTCCTGCCGAAAGGGGAGAAATGTGACGGACCTAGCCGGGACACGGGCTGTTGGAGGGGACTGAGTGCGAGCCTGTTGCCTTGTGATTATGGGCCCTGGCATTTGGGGGAACAGTGCTCTTTGAGCTGCAAGCCTGGGACCCCTGAGCTGGTGATACTTGGATTCAGGTCCATGCTGGCCCCCCAATACACATAGAATCTGTATGTGTATTTGGCATATTAGCAAGAGACGCTAATGTCATGACTCATGAACTCCAGCCACCTGTGTTATGTAATTGAGTATAGTCTGGCTTGTAGAAGTGTTTCACCTATTGTTGTGTGTGCTAATTAACCCTGCAATTGAATGAAGGAGCCCAGTGTTGATTAAGATAATTAGCTCATGCTAATTAGGTTAGGCTTGAGTCATCTGTCAACTGTATATAAGTGTGACATGTCAAATAAAGATTCATTCCTGATGTACCCTACACTGGTGTTGTCTGGTGACTGGGTAAGCTAAGGGGGTCTTGGATTGTGTGGTACCGGACAGAGGAAGCAGTTACGGCGGACATCTTGGGTACGAGGTCCGTCACAGTCAGCATTTTGAAGGATTTTGTGCTTTTCAACTCTCAAAGTAAAGCTTTTGCGTTTTCTGTATTGAATTTTGGTTTACATTGGAATCTGCACTGGATTTCAGTGTATAATGAAACTAGCTTTGCAAGTGTATGGGAGTGTCTCAAATGGTAATTCATTGTTCTTTTTAGGCTTGTATTGTTTAAGCCTGCATTTGAAAATCTAGGCTCTTCCTCTTCATTGATATTTAAATGAACCAGTTTGATGAGTTCATGCCTAATGTATCCACAGGAGGGGCTTTTTTTGACTTGCGTCTGAAAGAAGGCATTGAAGTTATTGTACTATTAAGTCTCTATAAATTCAATGGATAACAAGACTAGCTTTAACTGAATTTTTGTACTTTTAGTGGTGTGGGTCATTTTTAGTCTTCATTTGTTTTGGTTTTTATAGCTTTAGCTGAGTCTTGTAGAAAAGACTTTGGTTTTAAGAAAAAACTTGTTTTATATTCACTATATAGTTTGCAGTATGTAGTACATTATTTTTGTTCATGCCCAGATTGTTAGTTTATTATTAGGTTGATCATGTAACTACTGAGAACACGGCTGTCCCCATTTTATTTTTATTTCTTTTTAAGAAAAGCCACATTATTGAGCAGGCATAAGTGCTCTGTGTAGTGTTGTCTGGCGACGCAGTGTACGGTCGTACAGCGCAATGCGTTTGTGTATGCATACACTGTGAGGGGTAGAGATCTGATCCGGGGGGTGATGACGCCCTCGTTCAGGTTTCTAGTTGAAGGACTAGCTGTAGTCTGACGATCCACCGCAAAAGCAGCCACACCTGGCGGTGCTCTCCGAATTTTAGGTGCGTTTACGGTTTCCCTGGACGCGGGGGTAAGACGATAAGCCAATTCGAATTGCCATGGACACTAGGAGGGGTTCATGTACGGGAAATAATAGAGATTTCCCACAGTCAGACAGTATGGCACAGTGCATGAAATGTGTAGCTCAGCTGTGGTTTCAGAAGTTTATTATGGTAGAGCGGGAGGGGGTGTACAGAGGGTGGTTTCAGTCCGGAAGGAACCACATTTATGTGCACCTGGCCCGAGGGGATAGCAGTGACTGGTGATCCAATGCCGAGAGGCAGGCTGGGTCCACCAACACTAGATCTGTTGTAGTTTCCTCTGATAATTCTGCCAATGTAACCAACTTATTTTGGCGGGATCAAGAAAAATAGATTAACAAATAAAATAAAAACATTTTCAGGCCTGTTTTTGAACTTTGTGCGGCTGGTCCATGCAAAGATTTCAAACTACTGTTGTGTTTTTTTCTTTCCAAATTGTATGTATTTTCTTCTATCGCTAAGAGTGAAGACAGAATTCCATCTGGTTGGTTTTAATTTTAATTTTTGATTTAGGAACTATGAAATATCTCCCCCACATTTGTATCAAAATGTTTGTCTAAAGTTTTAGCTGTGTCATGTTCTATGTGGTAACAAGAATAAGTCTGAACCTACCGCGACAGTCGTGTTGTGGGTGTTGTATTTTAGTAAAAACATGAAAGTAAGGATTACAGCGGGTTTGGCTATTATCG
>CM053035.1:55777720-55892720 GCA_028564925.1 Lithobates sylvaticus
GCCTGTTGTGCCCTCAACACTTATGGGATCTTCGGTGAATCCTGTCTTCAATGCTATTAGGGCTTCTTTGGCACCCTCCACGTGGGCGTCATATAAAGCTGCGTGGTCTTTATGGTGTTCCTTCTGAGCATAGTCCACACGTTTTTTCTGAGGGACTAGTTTTGTCATTTCTTCAGCGCTAAACTAAAGGTTTTCCTGACAGTGCCCTCCCCCGAGGGGCGGCCTCTGGACGCCCAAACTAGCCATCAATTCTGGGTGCTCAGTGTGGAAGGCCCGAACTAAACGTGGAGCATGTAGGTTTCCTGAGGGTTCCCATGAGTTTTCTTCTGAGGGGTACCCCTCCCATTTGACCAAATATTGGAGTTGCCTCCCCTTTTTCCTGCAGCTCAAAATCTTCTCCACTACAAATTCCGTTTCGCCATCCACCAGGACTGGTGGAGGTGGTGGTTCGGTCCTGCCTGGAAAGGGACTGGGAGTGACAGGTTTCAGGAGGGAAGCGTGGAACACAGGGTGTATCTTGTATGAATCCGGTAAGGAAAGTTCAAAAGCCACGGGATTGATTTTCCGTTTGATCTTGAAAGGACCAATAAATTTAGGTCCCAACTTCCGTGTAGGAATGGCCAACTTGAGGTTGACTGAGGATAACCAAACTTCGTCTCCTACCTTGAAATCTGGGTTTTCTCTCCTTCCCCGATTGAAATATCTTTCATACCCCTCCTGAGCTTTTTGCATGGCCTCTTGTATTTTCAGAAAATTCTGTTGAAGGGACCTTACTCGGTCTTGGACCGCAGGGACGGAAATTTCAGGAAGGAACCCTAGTAGAAAGGAAGGATGGAACCCATAGTTGGCCCAAAAGGGCGTTTGATTGGTGGCGGTATGGACCGCGTTGTTGTAGGCAAACTCTGCGTAAGGTAGGAGGCTGGACCATTCATCCTGGGAGTCTGAACAGAAACAACGGAGATACTGCTCCAGTGACTGATTTGTCCTCTCTGTTTGACCGTTACTCTGAGTATGGTAGGCCGAAGAGAGGCATATTTTAATTTCAAGGGCTTTGCATAACTCTCGCCAAAACTTAGAGGTAAACTGAGGACCTCTATCAGATGTGACAGTTGCAGGTAAGCCGTGGAGTCGGACAATCTCCTTGAGGAATATGTCGGCTGTAGCAGAAGCAGAAGTGGTCCAGGTCATTGAAAGAAAATGTGCCATTTTTGACAATCGGTCAACTACGACCAATATGGTGGTGAACCCCTCTGAGGAAGGTAATTCCACGATAAAGTCCACTGATATCTCCGCCCATGGAAGCTCGGGAATGGACAAAGGTCTCAGCAGGCCCCAGGCTATAGAGTTAGTCCCCTTGTTTCGTTGACAGACAACACAGGAAGTCACATAATTCCGACAGTCTTGTCTCCACCCAGGCCACCAAAAGGAGCGAGAAACTAGTTCCGTTGTTTTATGAACCCCAAAGTGCCCTGCGAGCTTATGATCATGTAGGGTCTTGAGTGTCAAGGGTCTTACTTCTGTAGGGACAAAGACCTTCCCTCGGACCCAGTGTAGCCCGTCATGTTCCTCCATTGAGGGAATTCACAGGTCGGTAAGTTGCCCGGATGCCGCCTTAATGGCGGGGATCAGATCAGGTTGCAATATGAGAGAGAGAAAATTCTGTGGAGAAAGAATGGTGCTAGGTTCAGATTCCTGGGGTGTCTCGTGGAACATCCTGGAAAGAGCGTCTGCCTTCCCATTTTTTGAGCCGGGTCTGTACGAGATATGAAAATTAAATCTGGAAAAGAAAAGAGCCCATCGGGCTTGCCTAGGCCTTAGGCGTTTGGCAGTCTTGAGATATTCCAAGTTTCTGTGGTCTGTCCAAATCATGATCGGATGGGAAGCCCCCTCTAGGAGATACCTCCACTCCTCCAAGGCAAACTTGATGGCCAATAATTCTCTATCTCCCACATCGTAGTTCCTCTCTGGAGGGCTTAACTTCCGTGACGCGAAAGCCACGGGATGTAAGAGAGCCTTGGGGCCCAATCTTTGGGACAGGATAGCTCCCGTAGCCGTCTCCGATGCATCCACTTCCAGCACAAAGGGTAGGGCTGGATTTGAATGCATCAGGATGGGAGCGGACGAAAACAGTTTCTTCAACGTGTCGAAGGCCACTTGAGCCTCCGGAGACCAATGAAATTGGGTACCTTGGTGGGTCAACCTGGTGATGGGTGCCACTATGGAGGAAAAGCCGATAATGAATCTTCGGTAAAAATTTGCGAATCCAATGAATCGCTGTACCCCTTTTTTGTTCACCGGGGCTGGCCACTCCAGTATGGCTTTAACCTTCTGTGGGTCCATGGAGACCCCACCTGTAGAAATGATGAACCCCAAAAACTGCACTGTAGATTTTTGGAACTCGCACTTCTCAGCTTTGAGGTACAATCTGTGGCCTCTAAGGATGGTAAGGACTTGTTTCACGTGCACTCAGTGAAGTTCAAGGGTGTCTGAAAAGATAAGGATGTCGTCCAGATAAACGACAAGGAAGTCGTCGAGATGCTTGCGGAAGATATCATTGACCAGGTGCTGGAAGGTTGCTGGTGCGTTACAAAGCCAAAAAGGCATTACCAAGTATTCGTAGTGCCCGAATCTGGTCCTAAAAGCTGTTTTCCATTCATGTCCTGCCCTGATTCGGATAAGATTGTAGGCCCCGCGCAGGTCCAACTTGGAGAAGATTCGGGCAGATCTGAAGCGCTGAAAAAGCTCTGGAATCAGAGGCAGGGGATACCGGTTTTTAATCGTGATTTTATTTAATTCCCTGTAGTCGATGCATGGCCTCAGGGAGCCGTCTCTCTTCCCTACAAAAAAGATGCCAGCTCCGGCTGGTTACGAGGAAGGGCGAATGAACCCCTTTTCCAGGTTTTCATCAATGTAGGCCTTGAGTACCTTTAATTCCACTTCGGACAGAGGAAAGATACGGCCAAAAGGGATCTCTGATCCAGGGAGGAGGTCGATGGGACAGTCGTATGCCCGATGGGGCGGTAGGCAATCTGCCTGTTGTTTGTCGAACACATCTCGGAATTCCAGGTAAACTTGGGGTACATGAAGAAGGTTATCCTGTACGGAAAAAATAGTGGAGCAGGAGGTTAAGGCCTGAATGAAGCAATGTTGGGTACAGTGAGAGGACGGGAAGGAGACTTCTCTCCTTCCCCAGTTGATCTGTGGTTCATGGATTTGTAGCCACGGAAGCCCCAAGATGATGGGGAACATAGGAGACGGGATGATGTCAAACTGAATGAGTTCCTGGTGACCAGAGTCAGTAGTAACACGGATGGGTTGGGTTTCATGGGTGATAAGTCCTGAACGGGGAAGAGATCCATCAGCCAAGTGTACCTGTAAGTTTTGTTTCTTCGGGACGAGAGGTAGGTGAAGTTTAGCGGCTAATGTTGCATCAAGGAAGCAGCTGCAGGCCCCGGAATCAATTATTGCTGATAGTCGGGTTTCCTTTCCCGGTAGCTGTAAGGAGACAAAGAGGGCGACATAAGTCTGGGAGAACCCAGAAGACTGGTAGTTCATAATACATTGACGGTAGGACTTACTCGGTCTTACGGGACAGGTACTGAGGAAATGTCCAGAAGCCCCACAATACAGGCAGAGGTTTGCCCGTCGCCTACGGAGCCGTTCTTCTGCAGTGAGGGGGGCACGGACCAACCCGAGCTGCATAGGTTCCGTTTCCTGAGTGGCCACGGCTGAAGCTGAAGTGGTGGGTGGAGACAAGGTAGGTTTAGCAAAAGTCCAGTTGGTACGGGGGGACTGAAAGCGCTCGGAACGCCTCTCCCGCATGCGCCGGTCCAATTTGGTGGCGGCTTGAATCAGGTCCTCCAGTGTGTCAGGAGTTTCCGATTTTGCCAACTCATCTTTTAAGACCTCTGATAACCCCTGGCGATACTGGTATTTGAGGGCCGGTTCATTCCAACCGGTATCAGCTGACCATTTACGAAACTCTACGGTGTAGTCCTCCACCAGTCTGCGACCCTGAAGTAAGTTATGTAATGTAGCTTCAGCTGTGGCTCCGCGTTGAGGATCGTCATACAGTTGGGCCATGCTTTCAAAAAAGGTTTCCACGGGGAAGGGGACTGAACAGGATGGACGTGATGTGAGTGAGCTCCTCCTAGGTCCGGGAGATTACCTGCAGCTGACTATAATGATCCAGGAATGACCCTCCGCTGATGTTTCTGCAGCACATAGCATATCGCTCTGACTGTGCTCTGCAGTAGAGATACGTTCAAAGGCTTGGCTTACTGCGGCATATGAGGTGACCAACGGCTTAGAGACAAACGGCTTGAGGAGATCGTGGAGATTCTTTGAAGGAGAAACGACACTGCAGACATAACAAGTGTGTCTCCAGAGTGCCGTCTGAGAGATCCGTCCCCGGCAAGACGTCAAGACATGCCGGAGATACTCCGGTGACTCACGATAGGAGGTGTGACAGACCTAGCCGGGACACGGGCTTTTTGAGAGGACTACATGCTAGCCTCCTGCCAGCTGATTACGGGCCCCCCAAAATACACTCTCTGTATATGCATTTGGCATTAGAAATAGACTAGCATCTGACACCTTGTGTCCCATTCAATGTCATGAACTCAAGCCACCTGTCTATTGTGTAAATGAGGCTGGTCTGGCTTGTAAGGTGTATTCCACACAATGTTGTTGTGCTAATTAGCCCTGTGTTACTGTTTATGTTAATGTATGTTGAATAGCCATTCCAATTAACTAGGAGCCTTAAAGTCTGACCTTGAAAAGCCTTTTCAGGCAGTCAACTAGTCTGGGCAATGATTAAGATAATTAGCTCATGCTAATTAGGTTAGCTTTTAATCATCTGGCTATATATGTGTGTGAAATGTCAAATAAAGCATTCCTGATTTACCCCAAGAACTAGTGCCGTCTAATTCTTGGGGGTTCCTATAACCAGATCCATTGGACTCATGTTCCAGGACTTCGGAAGCATTTACGGCGGACACCTTGAGTACAGGATCCGTCACATTGTTGGCAGGCAGTGGGATTGTGCTTCCTGCAGTCTGGGACATTCAAACTTCCACCGGGATCCAAGATCAGGATAGAAGACTTTGGTCACCCCAGCGGAGATATGGATCTGGCATCAGAGTTCCCGGGGCTGCTGCGGATCATCCTTGCAGCATACACAAGGACTGTGTCTGAGGAGGAATACCTGGAGCTCAGGCAGCAGATTCGGGTGGAGCTGTGGATTGGAGCCCTCCAGCTCGCTGGTATAAAACAGGGCAAGTTCTTTTTAACCCAAGAGCAACGGGCCAGTGACCAACGGGCATTGCGGATGGCATTCCTGGGAGAGCGGCCCCAGGAGCAATGGGTGACTGAGTTGGACAGGCTGGTCCAGCAGGAGATAGAGCTGGACAATTGTTATCGGGCTCTGCAATGGCACGCAGAGCAGGGATATTTAGGGGAGACAACAGAATGCTCCCCGGAGGGATATGACTTTGGAGGCCCTGGATTGCTGTGGGAGAGCCTTACAGACCATTTTGTGTTTGGCAATGAAGGGGAACCTACCCTTGAGGACCTGCGAGAATATAGAGAGGCTATGCTCGGTCTTGCAGGTGTCTCAGAGCTTAAACATGATCTGGACCATTTGTTAAGGAGGGAACAGCATCTGGAAAGGGCATACAGGAAACTGCTAGAACACGTTCAGCAGCATGCCAGAGAATCGGCAGTAGAAACTCCGGAGATTGTCGTCCCCAAAGCGGAAGTGCTGACAACAGGGCAGAACTCTGCTAACTTCTGCCCAGCACCAACAGTGGCTTCGGCCTTCTTGAGAGAAGAGGTAGTCGACCTTTCTCCCACAACACTGACAGGGACATGTGATTTTCTGCCAGCAGCACCTATGGAGTTACAACAATCTTCTCCAGCTGAAGATCTGGTAACTGACCAGAGGGTCCAAGCCCTTTGCCCCACATCTACAGCAATTCTGGAGGCCCAGGGTGAGGAGGTGGCAGTCCATCACGAGTTGCAGATCAGGGTTCAAGGAGAGAATGCAGTTGTCACCTCACAACTGCAGCTTGATCTGGTGTCGGTGGATGGGCCTGTGGTCTCCACTAACAGAAAACCAGCAGAAGTGCTGGCAACCGGGCAGAGTGCTACCAACCACTGCCCAGCACCGGTAACAGCTGCGGAGTTCCAGGGAGCTGGGGCAGTCGGCCTCTCTCCCCAACAGTTAGCTGGAGCAGATGATGTAGGGAAGCTCCTACGCCCAGCTGAACTGCTGGCAACGGAACAGAGTGCTGCTGGCCTCTGCCCGCAACTAAAACAGGACAGATTTCCTGTAGAGGTGGATGGGAATGCAGTCTCCACCAGGATAACCCAGGGATGCTGGGCGGTCGGCCCAGATCCCCAACAGCAGGATGGAGTGAGCCCAGTCACCCTGTCTTCTCTCCAGCGGCTGAAAAGACTCCAGGAGGAAGGGCCAGTCCAGGCCTCTCCCCAGCGGCAGATATGTTCTATGAGAGAGGCAGAGGTTGGCTGGGTGAGTCATGCTCTGTTTGGAACAATTTGTTTGGGGTACTGTGTGGGTACAGGCATTAGAGGACTGGAACTATGGACTAACTTCGGAGTCAACCCGTCTGGGGTCTCCTCCTGTGTTAGTCTCCTGCCGAAAGGGGAGAAATGTGACAGACCTAGCCGGGACACGGGCTTTTTGAGAGGACTACATGCTAGCCTCCTGCCAGCTGATTACGGGCCCCCCAAAATACACTCTCTGTATATGCATTTGGCATTAGAAATAGACTAGCATCTGACACCTTGTGTCCCATTCAATGTCATGAACTCAAGCCACCTGTCTATTGTGTAAATGAGGCTGGTCTGGCTTGTAAGGTGTATTCCACACAATGTTGTTGTGCTAATTAGCCCTGTGTTACTGTTTATGTTAATGTATGTTGAATAGCCATTCCAATTAACTAGGAGCCTTAAAGTCTGACCTTCGACACTCGGCACTCTATTAAGGCGGCGCTTACCCACAGAGGCACGAAACAGCGCCGAAGCCCTCCGAGACACAAGGAAAAACAATAGAGCTGGTAAAGCTGGCCGGAACCAACATGGGAGCCGTGGGATTGCCCGGAATACACCGAGCAACGGTGATAAGACAGAGACCACCATACCCCAGTTAAAATCTGAGGTATAAGCAACTGAGTATCAAGATCTCCAGTGAAGTCCTGCAAACAAAAGGTAATGCGGAGAGGGGACCGGTAAAAACACCACTTTCTTTCTTGCTTTCTGTTTATTGCAATGGACTGGAGAAGTTTGTAAATAATCGGGGTAAAACACCCTGTTGATGGATTATGTAGAGAAAATTATATACAACTAAACAAATTATACACAAGCCAATTATATAGACAAGACAACCCCCCTGTAAGGAATAAACAAATGTATAATTACATAGAAGACCCTCATTAACACACCGGACATACTTGATAAACCTCTGGAAACACAACAAGGAAAATCAAGACTGAGCATATTGAAGAGATAAAGCTGATGGAAGAGGTTATAATGGGGTCTCAATAACTAATAAGAATATTGGAGAAAATATAAAACGACAAAGATAAAAGCCTGTAAAATATCCTGTTGTTGTATATATTAAGGGGAGCCATAGAAAAATCTTAACGACTACCCCAAGGGGGGATGCGATAATATACGTACAATATACGGAAAACAAAAATGTTTTCTTCCCTTTACTTTTCTTTTTTTGGGGGGGGGGGCTTCCTTTCTACCCTAATAAGCCTTATAAAAATCTCTATAACAGGGGAAAAAAAAAAGGGAAAAAAAAAAAAAAAGAGAAATGCCGCCAAAAACGACTCACACTCAAAAATCAAAAAGAGGATCAACAGGCGGAACAATAAAAAACCCGGTTAAGCCACAGTCTGCACAGAAGTCAGATATAAAGGGGTTTTTTAAACAGCCACAAATATCACCTCAACAGGACGCAGAGACATCTACTGAGTTGAATCTTGCCTCACCCAACATAAACTTAGAATCTATACTTAACAATAGCCCCATAGGGAATATACAACACCCTATAATGGATACGGTGAGACCAACAAACAGTCCTAATTGTGACATGCAGGCACACCTAAAATCATTACCGACTAAGGAGGACATGGATAATTATGTTTACAGACTCGAGACCACATATAAGGAACAAATAAATTCATTGAAAACATCCTTAATAGACACCCAAAAACACACGAATGCCATAGATGCTAAAATCCTGACTATTGATCAGAAATTATTTATATTGGAAGAAAAAACAACGGAACACGATCGACAACTAAAGCAAATAATGGAAGCAACAGACGAACTCGAAAATAGAAATAGACGCAATAACATAAAAATAAGAGGTCTGCCAGAATCAACAGGCACCAAAAACCTGAAACAAATACTCCAGAACATATTTAACAATCTATTACAACAGCCAGATACAACAGTAATAGAGATCGATCGAGCACATAGAATACAAGGACCTAGAGACCCCAGCCAAGGGAGACCGAGAGACATTATATGTAGAGTACACTTTTTCCAGATTAAAGAAAACATCATGATAGCAGCAAGAACACAAAGGGAATTTAATTATGAGGGAGCTCAGCTTATATTTCTACAATATCCAGACATACATTAACAAAAAGAAGAGCAGTGAAACCCCTACTAGAGCTAGTAAGAGAGAAGGGAATCTTCTACAAGTGGGGATCCCCTTTTCAAATAATAGTATACCAAAATGGGCAGAAATCTGTGTTTCGGGACATTGAGGACCTCCATGAATTCCTTAACCGCTTGGGACTTCCTCCGATAGAATTGCCATTGTGGGCCCAGATCTATCAAAATCCTCCAAGGTAATAATAGAAACATAGAAAATATAATTTTTTTCCCCTTTTTTTTTGTTTTTTTTATTTTCTTAATTTTTTTATGGGAGGGAGGGAAAAAGGGAAGGGGGCACAATTAAACTGTAAATACACAAATACACAGATGAAAGAGGGGTAAACAAAACTAACAGTTATGGAGATAGGGGAGACAAAAGCCCCCCTTTTCTCCCCTGGTTTTTCTTTTTTTTCACGAAACACAACACATTTATACAGACAACTTTAATCACACCACACATGAATTATAGGTACAACAGGTAAGACACATAGGGGTAGAATAAAGATTTTTTTATATCACACTATGTAAATGAATGCACTGACACTAATAATAACAGAAAGGGTGAAAATTGATATAATATACACCTAAACAACAATTGAAAGGTCGATAAATGACACAATATACATCTACACACTATTGTGGGGGAGGTTGGGGGAGGGGGTGGGATAAAAGAGGGAAAGAAAATACCCCCCCCCCTTTTTTTTTTTTTTTTTTCTTTTTGGGGGAGAAGGATATGCGGGACTTATGTATTAGGTTAAAAATGCAAGGAAACAAAGATATAACGTTTTAGAATATACAGAATAACGCGATAATAATGATGGAAACTGTAATATATCCGTTAAATGGATGTCTATAAATAATGTATTTTTTTTCTGTATGGATTGTCCCCACTGGATACAGTCAACCCACTCTTCAGAAGGGGACTTTCCTTCTTCGAGGGAGAAGGGGGAGGGAAAGGGGGGAAGGTAAATCTTCTCCTTTTAAAAAATTTTATTTATTTTTTTTTGCTTTTTGCCTGCTCCTGCTCCCTGATGAGGAGGGGAGGAGAGGAATCCTATGGATCACACACTAACAAAGACAAAACTGTATCCAGATGGGACAAACCAAACCCCAAAGGGGGAAACATTGGAATATACAAAGAAAAGACAATGATGAGGTGGCAACGCAATGATGCGCTAGATTCAGAACAAGAATGTGACGCTGGAAAAAAAACAAAATAACAGGAATATAATGAATAATATGTCAGAGATGGTAATGAGATAACGAGGGCCCAAAGTATTTAACGACTGAGGTACATATACGTAATGATATTGATTTGGGCAGGGTATACCCCAAATAGATCTATATTTGTGGTGCCCTCTTCTTTCCCTGTACTGGGGTGGGGATGGAGAGAGAGAGAGAGGGGTTATTTCTATTTATTTATTTATCAATTTTTTTTTTTTTATTTTTTTTTTTTTATTATTATTATTTATTCAATTTTTTTTTTTTGTCTTCCCCCCTTCCCTCTCTCTCTCCCCTTATCCTGTCCTCCCCGGCGGGGGACGGAGGGGACACCCTATTTAATCTCGCATCATCGAAACCACATTATACCCGGACCAGGGACACATCCTAAACCTAAAAGTTCCCTATACACCCTCTAATTAGGGAATTTACATAGTAAGATTAGACTCAAAAGAGTCATTTAGAGAAAGTTAGAGGTATGAAAGACTAAGGTAATAAGTGAAAGGAAACACAAGAAGAAGAAGTAGTATATCGTGTGAGTGTTTTTTTTTTTTTTTTTTGTTTTTATTTCTTTCTCTCCCTTTTTTTTCTCTCCTCTCTCCTCCCTCTCTCTCCCTTTTCTCTCCCCCTTTATCCCTCGCTCTTTGATCTATGACTACCATTAAGGTTTGTTCATTTAATGTAAGAGGGCTAAATACAACAACTAAAAGAGCACAAATTTTACACTCTTTTCAAAAACAAAATATAGGTGTTATTCTCTTCCAGGAGACGCATTTCCGCACAGACCACATACCAATTATACAGAATAGACATTACCCTAATTGGTTCCATGATACGTATGCATACTCAAAATCTAGAGGTGTCTCTATAGTAATCCATAAATCGATACCTCACCAGGTTATAGAAAAATGGATAAGTCGAGACGGCAGAGCAATACTATTAAAACTGAATCTATACGGGCAGAAATATACATTTATTAACATATACCTACCGAACGTAGACCAAATTAAAACAGGCACCCAATTACTAACAAAGATTATGACAAAGGCAGAGGGGACGATCATAATAGGAGGCGACTTTAACTTCGTGTTTGACCGAAATATGGACACCACAGCAAAAGCAGGACCCCAAAAGAAAACCGAAAAAAGAGCATTTAAAAAAATATTAGAACAACATCAATTAGTAGATATATGGAGGATAACATACCCACTTATAAAAGATTATACATTTTATTCTAAGGTACATGACACATACCATAGATTGGATTATTTCCTGATAAATTCTCAGGCAATAACAGCAATCTCCGCCCCTGAGATAGGGAACTTTATATGGTCAGACCACGCCCCTATCTACTTAACTATAGACACAACAAACAATAATACACCTAGAGGCACATGGAAACTAAATGACAATCTACTATTTGATGAAACCTGTAAAACCGAGGTCAGTTCTGCGATATCGAACTTTACACTCGATCATATAAATGATAACACATCACTCCCAAATCAATGGGAAACTCTCAAATGTATAGTAAGGGGTCTCCTTATTAAACACGGGTCCAGATTGAAAAAAATGAAAGGCAATAGGTTAGCAGAGCTTACGCAAGAAATCACTGAACTAGAAAAACAACATAAACAGAATGCAACACGAGAAACTCTACTGGTTCTCCTGGACAAAAGAACAGAGATGAGAACTTTACTAAATGAACACTCATTACGGATTAGAGACAAAAATCGCACCCTATATTATCACCAAGAAAATAAACCGGGTAAAATATTAGCCAGGGCCTTACAACAACCATCAAGAACTACATCAATTATTAAAATCAAAACAGATTCAGGGGAATTGACATACGACCCAAAAAGGATTATGGAAACATTCCATACATTCTATTCTGGGTTGTATAACATACCCAATCAACCAATAAAGCAAAACCTAGAAAACTTTAATCAAAAGATAAGACAATACATAACAGAAACTCTGATACCACCCCTGTCTGATAGAGATATTGAACAACTAGAAAATGAATTCTCAGAAACCGAAATTCAAATAGTAATAGACTCACTGACATTAGGTAAAAGCCCAGGTCCTGACGGATTTACCCCACGGTTTTATAAAATATACAAAGACCTACTTACCCCAATTCTGAAACGTACATTTAACTCGGTATCTATAGCCCAGCCCTTTGTATCACAGAGTATGCAAGCATACATATCTCTTATACCCAAACCCGATAAAGACCATACACTATGTGGAAATTATAGACCAATCTCCCTGACAAATATTGACCTCCGAATTTATTCCAAGATTATAGCCAACAGACTTACACCCAAACTACCAGGAGCGATACATCTAGATCAAGTAGGATTTGTGGAGGGAAGAGAGGCGAGGGACAATACCTCAAAAACTCTGACATTGGTTGACTATGCTAGGAGACACGCCATCCCATCCTGTCTTTTGGCAGTGGACGCCGAAAAAGCGTTTGACAGGGTGGGATGGCGATTCTTCGAAGAAACACTGAGACAGTGGGGACTGGGTCCTAGACTCCTTGAAAAAATTATGGTCCTATATCAAAATCCAACTGCTAAAATTCGGGCGAACGGGGAGGTATCTGATACGATAGCAATACTGAATGGAACCCGACAGGGATGTCCTTTATCTCCATTGATATATGTCCTAACTATGGAACACCTGATGACGGCAATTCGGATTAACAAGGACATACAGGGAATCAGAATAAAAGACCATGAATATAAATTGTCAGGATACGCAGATGATCTACTATTATATATTACAAACCCCATAGTAACATTACCCAATCTAATTAAAGAATTTAAACGCTTTGCCAAAGTTAGTAATTTCAAAGTTAATTATAACAAAACAGAAGCCTTAAATATCTCACTCCCCATAAACACCATTGATACACTTAAAAAAAAATTCTCTTTCAAATGGCAAAATAATGCTATTAAATATCTGGGAATATTTATACCCAATGATATGGGAAAACTCCAAGAAAGTAACTACTTGCCATTAGTACAAAAAATAACGAAGCTACTTCAAAATTACAATAAAGGGATTTTCTCCTGGACAGGTCGTATAAATATTATAAAAATGGATATACTTCCAAAAATACTGTATGTGTTCCAAACAATCCCAATATTTCCCTTAAAAAATATATTGAACTCCCTACGGAGACTTATTGGGAGTTTTATCTGGGCAGGTAAACCGGCGAGAGTTAGTAGGGAAGTCCTTACTAGACGTAAAAGAGGTGGCGGCTTAGCTCTTCCAGATATATCAACCTATCTCAAAGCAGCTCTGGTCACTAGGATCTTAGACTGGTTTCATAATATAGGAACTAAACAATGGGTGAAGCTAGAGGAAGAAATCATGAACATAAATTTAAAAGTTTTACCATGGATAAAGAAAGAAAACAGACCGC
Source organism: Lithobates sylvaticus (assembly GCA_028564925.1). NCBI lineage: Eukaryota > Metazoa > Chordata > Amphibia > Anura > Ranidae > Lithobates > Lithobates sylvaticus. Next base: position 55,791,075 of record CM053035.1, read on the forward strand.
CTAAACAAGAGATGCCACTCTTGGTCGAAGCAACACTGAAAATGTGGGATGGACTGATGAAAAGGGGAATAGGGTCATCGTACGTAGGCCCAATGACACCCCTCTTCTGCAACCCTGATTTCCCCCCAGCGAGGGAAACCAAAACCTTTTTAAAATGGGAAAGAAAGGATAGCATCAGAATCATACAGACAACGGAGAACAAGAAACTTATCCGACTAGTAGATATGGGTAGAGAACACGCACATAAATGGATACAACATAGACAGCTTCAGGAATACATAATTACCCTTGAGAAAACAGGAACACTTGATAGAGCACCAACAACATTGGAAATACTACTACTACAAGAACAAAAACCTACACATAATCTATCTAATATATACAAATATTTAATTTCAAATAGGGAGATACAGGAGCTAAAATATATAAGAAAATTTCAAATAGGGAGATACAGGAGTTAAAATATATAAGAAAATGGGAACAAGAACTAGATGAGGTCATACCTAGAGAAAAATGGGATAAGCACATCTGGGCACATTATGGGGCATGGGGCACATTAGGGCATCAGGGCATGGGGCACATCTCAGGGCATGGGGCACATCTTACTTGCGAGCAGAGTAGTGCAGGAAGCGTCTATCTGTCATATGTTCTCTCTCATGTCACGCTGCCCGCTCCCTGGCGGCCCCTCCTCTCTTCTCGTCTATCCCAGATGATGTCTCAAGCCAATGGGGATTGACGAGAAGAGAGGAGGGGCCGCCGGGGAGCGAGCAGCGCTGAGTGACATGAGAGACAACGTATGACAGATAGACGCTTCCTGCGCTACTCTGCATCTCATTCGGCTCTGGTCTCTGCAGGCAAATCCCCCGTGTTTCCCCGATAGTAAGACGTATGTCTTACTTTCGGGGTACGGCTTACATTAGCTGTCCCCTCTGACACTCCCGATACGTCTTACTATCGGGGGTGTCTTACTATCGGGGAAACACGGTAACACACAAGATGTCGCTCTCCAATAGGCACCAGGAAAGAAACTACAAATTATTAGTGAGATGGTATAAATGCCCGATCGACATGCATAAAATTAACAAAGAAAATGACAACACCTGTTGGAGATGTCAGAAAGCAATCGGGACTATGTCACATATCTGGTTCTTTTGCCCAGGAGTCCATATATTTTGGGAAAAAATATTCAAAATATACAGTGAGATGACAGACATAAATATACAACCAGACATAAAGATTTATATATTATCAATGATACCAGGATCGATCAAAAAGATAAAAAAAGGGATATTAAAACACTGTTTAACTGCGGCTAGAACGGTGATAGCAAGAAAATGGAAAAACAATATAACACCTTCAATAGGGGAGTGGATAGCAGAAATGGATGAGATGCGCTCACTGGAAGAGAGGATCACAAAAGAAGAAGGCCCAATAGGCCATATAAGAGAAACGTGGCAAAAATGGGAGGAATATAGGACATCATCCTCTCTACTGCTGACAATATAGGGGAGGAGGGAGGACACGGGGGAGAGAGAAAAGGGGACCCAAGGAGTTGGTCTCCCATAGACAGCAGGGGAGGTGGGAGAGAGGGAGGGGGGCGAAGGAAACAGAGAAGGATAGATAATTTTTTAATTTTTTAATTTCTCTTTTCACTGTTTAATTTATTTATTTTTTCTTTTTTCTTTTGTGTGTATGAGGATACAGAAAGGGGTTGAGTGACAAAGAAGTTTTTAACGAGAATATGGCTAGAATGGTTAATGAATAAATGTAATATCAACAGTGTACAGACAATATACATGAGTACAGGAAGAAAGAAATAGAAATTAATAAATAGATGCAACTACAAAATGTATGTACAATATAATACGAAATTGCAATGTTTAATGTTGATAAAATGTGAAAATGCAGATAAAATAAAGATTTATAAAAAAAAAAAAAGGTTTCCACCGCATTCAATGCTGGATTCCTCTGCTCCATCAGGCTATGGGCCCATGCCTGTGGTTTTTCAGCCAGCAGTAAAATAATGAAGCCCACCTTTATTACTTCAGAAGCAAAAGTCCTGGGTTGGAGGGCCAAGTAGAGGGAGCAGGCATTTTTAAAGGCCCGGAACTTCTTACGGTCACCTGTGAAGCATTCAGGGGTAGGAACCCTGGGTTCAGGAGAAGCCATAATCACGGTAGGGTTAGCTGATCCGGGGGGAGCGGAGATTCCGCTGGAGGCAGAAGGAGCTGCCAAGGTGGGTGCGGCTAACCCAGATAGTTGCTGCAGGCGACTGTCTACTTGGGTGTACCCCTCTTGTAGTTTTTGCACGGCTTCAGTTAATGCTGAGACTTGTTGGCACAAAACCTCAAGGGGTGAACACACTCTGTCGGCCTCAGACATGGCTGGCTTGTACTATCAGGAGAGTACTTACCGAGGCCGAAATGCCGAGAGTGGTTCACCCTTGCAACTGAGCGCAGTCCGCCCCCTGGAGGTGAGACAGGGGATGAATGGCACAAAGAGGCACAGGCTACCCAACCAGAGGATGAGGACTGAAGAAGGAGCCAAGTGCTGGGGTCCGGGAGACACTGGGAAGTTCCAGAAATACAGGTGCAGGTACAGGGCTGAAGATAAGCAGGTCCGGGTCACAGGCAGAGATCACAGGGCAGGAGACAACAAGCAAATCCGGGTCACAGGCAGAGGTTCAAGGGGCCAGAGGCAAGCAAGCAGGTAAGTCCAGTAAACAGTCCAAAAGGTCAAGGGCAGGAGAAGGCAGCAAGGTCAAAGGCGAAGTCCAGGTCAAATCAAGCAATCAGGATACCAGGAAACAGGAACAGAGCTTTGGCAGGAAGCTGAAGACAAGCCAGCGCTGGACTGGTCTCATGCACTTCCTTAAATGGGCGGTGTGAGTGGTCATGTGACGCTGCCGCGCACTGGGATGCTCAGGCGTGCGCTAGTGCGCATGCGCGTGCGTCGGAGCGCCGAGCCGCGAATGCGCATGCGCCGGAGTGCCGTTCTGCCGCGCATGCGCACAGGTACTCGGCGCCCAGCGCTAAACTGAAGGTTTTCCTGACAAATAACCTGTTGCACTATTTGGATGCTTTTCTTTTTATTGGTGGAGCTAATTCATCTGATTTGTTTACTGAATTTAGGATTGTGTGTAGGGATTTTGGTATTCCGCTGGCTGATGAAAAGTCTGTCTATCCTACATCTTGCCTTGATTTTCTCGGTATTCAGATTGACACGGTTTTAGTGGAGTTTCGTTTGCCTGCTGAGAAGGTTATTAAAATTAAGATTTTATTCAAATTGTTCTTTCTAAATGTAAGGTTAAATTGAGAGTCTTGCAGTCTTGCAGTCTTTGCTTGGTTTGTTGGCGTTTGCGTCTAGAGTCTTGCCTATGGGCCGCGTTTTTTCGAAGAGATTGTATTGCGCCATTTCTGGAGTTTCTTCTCCTTTTCATTTTGTGCGTATAATATATCTGCTATTAGGGATGACCTGAAAGTATGTAGTCGTTTTTTGTCTACATTTAATGGTAATTGCTTGTGGCAGGCTCCTTTTTCGAGATTCGAGAATTCAGACGCCTAGTGCTGGATGCGGATCTTACTGGCCTGTTGTGCCCTCAACACTTATGGGATCTTCGGTGAATCCTGTCTTCAATGCTATTAGGGCTTCTTTGGCACCCTCCACGTGGGCGTCATATAAAGCTGCGTGGTCTTTATGGTGTTCCTTCTGAGCATAGTCCACATGTTTTTTCTGAGGGACTAGTTTTGTCATTTCTTCATTATTTAATGTCTCGTAATTATTCACATTCCCACATTGTTAAAACTCTGTCGGGTGTTTCCTTTTTTATGCGTGTGCAAGGTGGCAGATCCTGTATGTCCTTTTTCAACGTGCCTTGAAGGGTTACAGGAGGACTCACATGGTTGCTGATGCGAGATTGCCGATCTCTGTTTCTAAGAGTGTCTGTTATTCGCCTTATGAGTCTTTATTATTTACTTTGGCCTTTTGTTTATGTTTTTTTGGGGCCTTTCGAGTTTCTGAATTGCTGCCACATAATGTCTCTGGTGACACTGGTCTATTTTTTCATGATGTTTTTGTTCGCCGGAATTCTATTCAGGTTTTTCTTCGTAAGAGTGAGACTGATCCTCTGGGCCATGGTCAATGGATTACTTTACGAGCTTATCCTGTTTTTCGCTATAGTATTTTCTCTTTGATTAAACAATTTTTGTGAGTTAGACCTATGTTTTACAAACAATTTATGGTTCATTACACTGGTGCACCGGTGACTATTTATCAGTTCAATTCTGTTTTACGTAGATGCCTTAAAGCACTACATTTGGAATATCTTCAAATTTCATCTCAATCATTTCGTATTGGTGCAGCCACTGAGGCAGCTTTGCTTGCCCTAGATGAAACTGTGATTAAGCAAATTGGAGGTTGGCGGTCTAACTGTTATAGATCATATGTTAGGCCTAATTTTCGTTTTTCATTTTAGGTGCTCCTTTTCAAATATGGATTGTCTGCCACTCTTATGTTTTTTGGGCTCAGAAGAGAGCTGAGTGGAGAGTCTATGGAAATAATCTAGGATTACCTTCTAGTTTTACTGTACATTGGTATGGACAATGTGGTATGCGTTAGAGTGATTTACATCATGTTTTGACTCTCTTACATGATTGTTGGCCAGTGCCTCAGGTCATTATTTTGCATCTGTATGGTAATGATCTTGGTAAGCGCAAAACATTGGAGATTAAAGTGGTTGTAAACCCTTACAAACCACTTTGACCTACAATTAAGCCTAGATTAAGGCTTACCTGTAGGTCCAATAAATATCTCCTAAACCTACATGGTTTAGGAGATATTTAAAAAAGAAAAGGCATCGCTATCTACCTGCATGCGCCGTAGACAGCGGCGCGCAGGCGCACTGCACATGCCGGGTTCACAGTGATATGCCGCTTTTCCTGCGCATGCGCGGGAGTGACGTCATCGCTGATCCAGCGAATGACAGCGCTGGAGCGGCGAGACCTGGAAGTCACTCCGGGTTTGATGGCGACGCAGAAGATTGTGGATGAGGACCGCTTCGGGGGCTTTGTTCTCAGGTAAGTCATTCTTATGAATATGCTATGCATACTAGCTCATTATGCCTTTGCCTTGCAGGGTGTCTTTTTTTTTTTAAGAGGCTTTACTTCCTCTTTAAGCTTGATCTGTTATTCTTGCATACTGTTTTACCTGATACCCTTTTAATCTTTTCTGAAGTGATCCCTCAGCTTGACTGGTTGCTCTGCTCCGAGCGTCATTATTTGGAAAAGATTCGTAAGAGAATTAATAGGGCTTTGGATAAATTCATGCCTTCCGTTCATGGTTTGTCGTTTCAACATGTGGACTTGGAGGGTGGTTTGCCTGGTTTTTATAGACCGGACAATGTGCATTTATCTGATGTTGCTCTTGACATCTTAAATTTGGATTTTCAAACCTGTGTTGAATTGGCTGTTTCCGTGGTGGGATGCCAGGCTCCTTAACAAATTGGGCCTGGCGTGTGGGGATATTATAATTGATGTTATAATTATAGCTTGAGCTTAAATGGCTAAGCTATTTATATATATAATTATATATGGTTATATGTTTACAAAAATATTTTAAAATACATGCTAAATGCATCATTGTTTTAAAGTATATTTAAAGTTATTATTTATACCTATAAATAAAAGGCCACAGCCAATTGAAACCACAGGTATTCATTAAAGTATTTGTATTATTTATTTATTTAACTAATGGAATATTCTAAGTATCAATTGTTAATAAGTTCTGACTATGATCCCATAAAGGTAAAGGGCGGGGCATGAAATGTCCCCGCCCCACCACCTGTGGGATCATGTCAGACAAAAAATTTTTAAGCAACTTTAAAGTTGTTAAAAAAATTAAAAAAATCAGAAGAGAAGCTCATCCAGCCTTCCCTCCCTGTCGGCCTGATTTATAAGGTTTTTTAATCCCTTCTTTGTAGGGGGATATTATAATTGATGTTATAACTATAGCTTGAGCTTAAATGGCTAAGCTATTTAGACAGGGATGGACTGGCCATTGGGACTACCATCTTTAAGGCACATTATTGGATCTTACTAGCCAGTATGCAGAGTAGTGCAGGAAGCGTCTCTCATGTCACGCAGCGCTGCTCGCTCCCCAGTGGCCCCTTCTCTCTTCTTGTCTATCCCTATTGGCTTGTAAGATCATCTGGGATAGACGAGAAGAGAGGAGGGGCCGCCGGGGAGCGAGCAGTGCTGCGTGACATGAGAGACGCTTCCTGCGCTACTCTGCATACTGAAGGGATATTTAGCTTAACTACTTTTTTGTATTATAGTCAGTTTCCATTTTGTGTGTCTCTAACATCCATTTCATAAATAGATATGCTCAAGTCTTGCTAATCAAGTTTTGTTCCTTCATGTTACTGTTATCTTCTCTTTGAGTTTCGCTTCTCTTGTTCAGGTTACCTTCTTGGTAGTTTCATTTCTTGTAAAGCACGTGATATTTTAGAAATAATTCGTTTCACTGTGGGCATAGCCTGTACTTATATGTCTCTGTATATGATTGGATAATTTGTCAAAGGGCGGTACTTTCTGAAAGCCCCTTTTATATTCACACCCAAGAATAAAGATTAGATTTGCTTGGAGAGACCCTTGCTTTATGTTTCATTGTCTCAAAGAGCGAATCTCACAGGCCTGTTTCGGGATTGGACAACACACTATAGCAGAGAGACAGAGAGAGAGACCCCTAAAATAATCTAAATTTATTTCCTTTCAGCTGGTGGCTCGGTCCGTGATCGATTATAATATGTCTGTCTGGTGAGTAGAATTGTATCTTCTCTCACCGTGACGCCTATTTAGAAATCGTTCCTTTAAACGGAACCTGTGATTTATGTAGAAATAGTTTTTAGACCTTGATAAAAGACTGCTCTGAGAAGCAGCAGCAGCTGTTCTGAGATAACAGCGACAGCCCTGGGGGCTGAATGGGCTTTGTGACGGACCCCGTACTCAAGATGTCCGCCGTAAATGCTTCCTCTGTCCGGTACCACACAATCCAAGACCCCTTAGCTCACCCAGTCACCAGACAACACCAGTGTAGGGTAAATCAGGAATTCACTTTATTTGACATGTCACACACATATATACAGCCAGATGACTAAGACCTAACCTAATTAGCATGAGCTAATTATCTTAATCAAGACACTGGACTCCTTCATTCAATTGCAGGGTTAATTAGCACACACAACAATAGGTGAAACACTCCTACAAGCCAGACTATACTTATTTACACAACAGACAGGCTGGCTGGAGTTCATGACATTAGCATCTGACAGCTTGTGTCCCAACAGTGTCATTCAGTGTATTGCTAATATGCCAAATACATATAAATATTCTATGTGTATTGGGGGGCCAGCATGGACCTGAATCCAAGTAACACCAGCTCAGGGGTCCCAGGCTTGCAGCTCAAAGAGCACTGTTCCCCCAAATGCCAGGGCCCATAATCGCAAGGTAATAGGCTTGCATTCAGTCCCCCCAACAGCCTCTGTCCCGGCTAGGTCTGTCACATTTCTCCCCTTTTGGCAGGAGACTAACACAGGAGGAGACCCCAGACGGGTTGACTCCGAAGTTAGTCCATAGTTCCAGGCCTCTAATGCCTGTACCCACACAGTACCCCAAACAAATTGTTCCAAACAGAGCACGACTCACCCAGCCAACCTCTGCCTCTCTCATAGAACATATCCGCCGCTGGGGAGAGACTGGCCCTTCTCCCTGGAGTCTTTTCAGCCGCTGGAGAGAAGACAGGGTGACTGGGCTCACTCCATCATGCTGTTGGGGATCTGGGCCGACCGCCCAGCATCCCTGGGGTATACAAGTGGAGACTGAAGTCCCATCCACCAATATCAGCTCAAGCTCCAGTTGTGAAGTGCAGATTGCATTCTCTCCTTGGGTCCTGATCTGCTGCTCAGGAGTGACCACCACCTCCTCACCCTGGGCCTCCAGAACTGCCACAGGTGTGGGGCAGAGGTCCTGGACCCTCTGTCCAGTTGCCAGCACTTTAGCTGGGTTGGTGTCATCATTCTGGGGCGCCGTCTGCTGCTGGACAGTGTGACCGATTGCCCCAGCTTCCTGAAGCTGGGGAGACATTGCAGGTGTTAGGCAGAGGCTAGTGGCGCTTTGCTCTGTTGCCAGTGATTCAGCTGGGAGTAGCAGCTTTACTACCTCAGCTTGTCGCTGGAGAGAGGGGCCAACTACCCCGGATCCCTGGAACTCCACAGTTGTTGCTGGTGCTGGACAGAGGTGGGTAGCACTCTGCCACTTCTGCTGGGGACTCCACATCATCCGCTCTGGTTAACCGTTGGGGCAGGAGGTTGGTTTCCTTTTCCATTCCCTCATCTGGCTGCTGGGACAACATGTCTCTGGTACTGTCTCCCAGGTGCACAAATCTTTGCTGGGGAGGAAAGATCGCTTTCTCCACCCTGGCCAACTGTTGGGGAGGGACGACAAACACCTCCTCTCCCTTCTCCCCCTGTATCTGCTGCTGGGAAGTGATTGCCACCTTCTCACCCTGAGCCTCCATAACTGCCACCGGTGTGGGGCAGAGGTCTTGGACCCTCTGTCCTGTGACCAGCGCTTCAGCTGGGGAAGTTCCTTGTAACTCCACGGATACTGCTGTTGGTGCTGGGCATAGCTCAGTGAAGTTTGGCCCTAATACTGGCTCATCAGGTTGTTTTTCCTCAGCAGAAAAGTCTATTAAATCCCCTGTCTCTACAACTGATGTCTGGGGATAGAGGTTCCCCATCTGTCCGTGGAACCTAGAAGATGCCATCGGTGCTGGGCAGAGGTTAGCAGAGCTCTGCCCTGTTGTCAGCACTTCAGCTTTGGGGATGGCAATCTCCAGATTTTCCACTGCCGATTCTCTGGCATGCTGCTGGCCAGGCATATTCCTCCATCCAACCTTGTCTTGTGCAGTAACAGGTTTGTCAAGGTCAGTCAGCACTTGCTGCATCCGCCATAAGACCTCCGCGTCCATAGTTGCGGGGGCAGGTGGGCAAAGCACTCTGTTACTATGCCACATTGCTGACTCTTCAGCCAGGATTTCAGAGCTGTCTGCTGGTATTTCCTGATAGTCCCAGGCAAAGGGAGCCCCACCCTGCTGCTGAGCAGAGTCTAGCAGCTGTATGTAGGCGATCTCCAGCTCCCATTCCTGAGCGGCGAGGAACTCCAAATCTTCCTGTGCCCAGAGCACTTCCGAGACGTTCAATCTTTGCTCTCTGTGCTCCATTATTTCCTCCAAACGCCACTCCAGATGACTCCCAAAGTCGGGGTCCTCGGACAGCCTCCAGTACAACAATCCCAGGCCATTATAATCAAAGCCTTCCGTGGGCCTGTCATCCGCTGTCCACGGGCACACTTGGGCTACAAACCACCGGAGGGCTCTGTAGCTCTCGTCCAAACGCATTTCTGCCCGGATCAGCCTGCTTAACTCAGCTGTCCACTCCTGCTTCAGTTGTTCCCCCAATAACAGCATTCGTACTTCATACTGCGACCAGTACCTTACATGGATGGAGGGGAGAACTTTTCCCTGGTGTCACTGCTCACAGGCTATCGCTTCTTTCCAGAGTTGTAGGCGGACAGAATCATGCCATCCCAGCAGGACCTGCACCGATACTGGTCCTCTGTGCTGTATCCGCATCTCTCGCAACCTCCTTCCGAATTCCTCTTCCATGACGACGTATCTGTACCTCTGCTATCCGGGCCTTGGATCCAGGTGATGGTTTGGATGTGTTCACGACAAGGAAGCACAATCCCACCGCTGCCAGCCAATTGTGACGGACCTCGTACTCAAGATGTCTGCCGTAAATGCTTCCTCTGTCCGGTACCACACAATCCAAGACCCCTTAGCTCACCCAGTCACCAGACAACACCAGTGTAGGGTACATCAGGAATTCACATTATTTGACATGTCACACACATATATATAGCCAGATGACTAAGACCTAACTTAATTAGCATGAGCTAATTAAACACTGGACTCCTTCATTCAATTGCAGGGTTAATTAGCACACACAACAATAGGTGAAACACTCCTACAAGCCAGACTATACTCATTTACACAACAGACAGGCTGGCTGGAGTTCACGACATAGCATCTGACAGCTTGTGTCCCAACAGTGTCATTCAGTGTATTGCTAATATGCCAAATACATATAAATATTCTATGTGTATTGGGGGGCCAACATGGACCTGAATCCAAGTAACACCAGCTCAGGGGTCCCAGGCTTGCAGCTCAAAGAGCACCGTTCCCCCAAATGCCAGGGCCCATAATCGCAAGGTAATAGGCTCGCATTCAGTCCCCTCCAACAGCCTCTGTCCCGGCTAGGTCTGTCACAGGCTTTAGGAAGCCCATTAATAAAGACTGCTCTGAGAAGCAGCAGCTGTTCTGGGTGAACAGTTTTTATAGGCTCTGAGAAGTCCATTTATAAGTCTGCGCAGCTTCTATTCGGGATGAACAGTTGAGAACCTTGGCTAGGTTCCAGGACTTGAGAAGTCCGTAGGATAATGATTTATACAGTACTGTAATTATAAGAAAAAGTCTGCTAAGGTGTGCTGGACAAAACCGATCTCTTTGCTTTCCCTTATCTTTCGCGTAGATGTTAAGATAATTTGTAAACTGTCTGTGTGGAACTTGTCAGCGTTTGTAAGGTGAGACAAAGCCTTACACGGCTCTGTTTTATCATAGGACTTAGATTTAAGGCGACAGACGTGTCTTGCGGTGAATTCCCGGCTCCTTTTTGTGATTGATGGAAGTTCCCAATCGAAACGTAGAGTAATGCTACAGTATCCGGTGATGTTTTGATGTTTATTCTTAATGATTTATGTATGAATGCTTTGACTCTAGAGTGAGCGTAATAGCAGTGTTAATAACACTTTCTTAAGGTAATACATAAATTGACATAGTCGGTAGTATACTTTGAGGCTAACTTTTGATAGAAACATGCTATTTAAATGATTCCTTTTGCTGCTGTGCAGGGGAAGTCAGGTGCAAAATTTGGATGTTTGGCTTTTTGCCAACATGGTTCAAGTACTAATATCTCATTGAATGTAATAGATAGTGAAGAAATTGTTTGCGGCATTGGTACTACAGCAGTTGCAAGTACTGTTTGAACCTGTTGGCACTCTGCCAAAAATAAAAATAAATTTGAAATTAAAAAAAAAAATTGTTTGGTTATAAATAATAAGAAAAGTAATAACATACAAAGCTTGCTTGTGATCATTAAAAGAAAAGTAAAGAAGGCAATGGTGACTATAGGTTTGTACAAGACGGGCCATCAATAGCCTAGTGGTACCGATTGCCCCAATAGTGCCTGATGTGCCATCAATATTTACCGCCATACATTCCGATGCAGAGTATTTTACTGTGATTGATTTATTGAGCGCATTTTGCTTTATGTTTTTTTTTTTAAAAAACGCCAACTAACCAGGGCTATATAGACTCCCTTGCAGTGTATTCCATTGTCCTCCAAACTACTTTTACAGCTTGGATACCAGGACATTGTTCATCCCTGCTGCAGTATGTGGATGAATTCCTCATCTGCAGTTCTACTCGGGTGGCCGCCCTGGAGGATGGGAGGGATCTTTTGAAATGTCTTTTTGAAAGTGGTCACAAAGTGTCAAAGAAAAATTGCAATGGTGTCAGAAAAAGGTTGAATATCTTGGTTTTGTACTCTCAAAAGGAGAAAGGAAAGTCAATCACAGAAGAGCTATGGCTCTTGTGGGTCTGCCCCGCCCACTTGCTAAGAAAGACATGTTCACCTTTCTTGGTATGATTGGGTACTGCCGCCAATGGATACCTGACTGTTCCTACTACAATCTCCTGAGACAAGCCACAGGTTTACACATGCCAGACTGTATAAAATGGTTAAATGAAATGTGCAATGCTTTTGTGTATTTGAAAAATGCTATGGTAATGGCTTCAGGGCTCGGCCTCCCTAACTAGGAAAAAATGTTTCATTTGTTTGCAAGGGAAAATTGTAAGGACGTTGTCAGGTGTCCTCGCTCAGGAGCATGGAGGCAAGTTGTGCCCTATTTTTTTCAAAGATGGTTCCGGTGCAGGTTCAAGGCACACCTGTGTGTCTCAGAGCTTTAGCATCCTATTCGATGATGGTTGAGATGGCCACTTCTTTCACTCTGGGGCACGATACTACACTTCACACCACCCACAATGTATCAATCCTGCTGAAAAATGTACACAGCACATGTCTGCTCAAAGGTTGAGCGGCTATGAGGTGATCTTGCTGTCCAATCCAAAATTGCACATCAAATATGCTTCTCCCACTTCAGGACCAGCACCAATCCAAATGCCCTTTTAGGATTAAAAGGAGAGCAAAATTAGGTTGTGCCACAACATGATTGCATAGACCTCATTCACCAAGACACATCACCCAGGTCTAATGTATCTTCCACAACACTGCAGAGCATACACAGGCCAACAAACAGATAGCCAAGGGAAATGCTCTGGCTGATTAGCTGCTAAACAAGCTGCTACTTCACAAAATCCACAGATCCAAATGCCCATGCTAGCACCAAAATTGTTGTTTTTTTTTTGATCAGGTTCTTTCAGATTTGCAGGGATGTGCAGAAGAAGCTGATCTCAGAGATTGGGACAAAATAGGTGTGCAGAAAGATCCAAAGACTGGACTTCTCTGCAAAGAGGGGAAGCCATGTATACCAGTAGCTAGGGCATCACTTTTTGTAGCTAGTGCATCACTTTTTATGCATCACTTTTTATTTCCCAGTTCCATGGAATAGGTCACAGAGGCTGGAAAGCCACTTGTGAACTATTGGAGAAAGACTTTTACATTACAGAACTTTCCTGGCCGATTTTATGTAGCAAGATGCATCACATGTATCAGGAACAACCCACACAAGGCCGAACATGAACACCTGATATATCAAACAACTCCTTTTACACATTTGCAGATTGACTTCACACACATGCCCAAACTAGGCAAAAGACAGGAATATCTTTTGGAAATTGTGGACAAGTTCTCAAGTTAAGTTGAACTTTTTGTAATCACAAAAGAAGATGCACAAACAGTAGTGAGGATCCTCGTTCAGGAAATCATTCCTCGATGGGGATGCCCACTTCTTATAAACTCAGACAGACAATGGATCTGTATTTGTATCAAGGGTCTGCCAGGACTTGGTAAAAACTCTCAAGATAGAACGGAAGTTTCACAATCCCTAACACCCTCAAAGCTCAGGGATAGTAGAAAGAATAAACAGAACAATAAAAGACAAAATAAGAAAGGCCACAGGAGGAACCTTTGCCAACTGGAAGAAGGTCTTTCCAGCAGTCCTGGCAGAAATAAGAATGACCCTTTCAAGACAACAGTGTATTCACCTTTTGATGTCTTGATGGGTCGATCTTTCCCCACCCCTTGGGCCAGAGCACATTTAATGATAGAAAAGGGAGATTTAGACTTATTACAGAAAGAATATGTAAGGAAATTGGTTGAAACATTGTAAACAGTTGAGAGAAATGTTGCTCGCACCTCTTCTTTTTCTTCACAGGAAACTACTCACCCCTTCAAATTGGGAGACACCGTGGTGGTCCAACAGCTGAAATTGGCGTATAGCTGGTAGCAGAGCCGATCGGCCCTATAGGCACACTATGCAAGCTGCTTAGGGCCCCGCCGCTGTGGGGGGGCCCCCAAGACCCAGCATCCCCCCTGCACCTCTGGCTGGCCGTTTAGAGTGCAGTGAGGAGAGGTGGGAGGCGGCGATAGGCAGCTCTATGGTGCCTGAGTGGGAGGCAGGATCTCCCTGGGGATTGTAGTACTCTCAGTGTATACAGTGGAGAGGAGAAGGGAGGGGCCTCTGACCCAGGCAGGTATCAGTTTCACTTTCACTCTGCTTGAACACTGTTGCTGATGCCCGGGTCAGAGGCCCCTCCCCTCTCCGCTATATACATTCGGAGATAGAACTACTAGCCCCAGGGAGATCCCCCTGCCTGTGGACACTATATAGCTGCCGATCGCCGCCGCTCACGGCATCACGGGTCAAGTAGAGGGCCCCTTAGCAGAATTTTGCTTAGGGCCCCAGGGAGGTCAGGATCGGCACTGGCTGGTAGATATAGCTTGTTCAAAAAAGAGGACACCTCAGTGACAGTTCTATAATTTCACGCTGTGACATGCAGAAGAAATAGTTTCATCCCGACCACCTATTTGATTGGAGGCTTACCAGATGGCTATAAGTTTAGGGCACTGTAAACAAAAGCCTGTAGTTGTCCCCGTGGGCGAAAGCTGATAGGGTTAATCAACCCGGGAAGGATCACTCAAATGGAGGAGGAGAAAATCACCACACCATCCGCTCCTGATACAGATATCCAGCCTGTTCCAACTAATTTCCTCCAATTACAAAGAAAAAATGGGGCCGCCCATAGCATAATACTGGTGACAACTCTTTAATCCACATAGAAGAATAAAAACACTTACATCAATATAGTGAAAATGAGCAGAATGTACAACACTGCCGGCCGGTCAGTGTAAACCCGTCCCCAGTTAAATGCGGTCTGCGTGGTGGCGTAGCTGCGTGCCTTCCCATACAACGTTTTGTCAGATGTGACGTTTTCAATGGGGAACAACTACAGGCTTTTGTTTACAGTGCCCTAAACTTATAGCCATCTGGTAAGCCTCCAATCAAATAGGTGGTCGGGATGAAACTATTTCTTCTGCATGTCACAGCGTGAAATTATAGAACTGTCACTGAGGTGTCCTCTTTTTTGAACAAGCTATATCTACCAGCTGTACGCCAATTTCATTTTCTGGTGAATGGTGAATAACTTTTGAGGTGTTTTACCAAATGATCTGGAATTCTTGAATAGGTTTGGGAAGTTGAGATCTTAGGCTGTGCAAAGTTTCAGGGCAATTGATTGAGGTTTAGGCACTTTATTACACGTTAAGCTACATTAAGCTACATTAAGCCATTTTCACATTAAATGTTTTAGCATTGTGAAATATAGCTTAATGTGAATAACTTTTGGTGTGATTAACCAAATCAGCTGAAACTTTCAAAATATGTTGGCACGGATAGAGTCTTCTATTGTGTGAAGTTTGGGGGAAATTGGTTAACATTTAAGGTCTTTTTTGTACGTTAAGCCACATTAAGCTCCCCAAAAAACAAGCTTAATGTCCTTAATTTGCCTTGTGGAACTCCGAATCACATGAAACTTCTTGGATAGGTTTGGGAAGTTGAGATCTTAGGTTGTGCAAAGTTTCAGGGCAATCGATTGAGGTTTAGGCACTTTATTACACGTTAAGCTACATTAAGCTACATTAAGCCATTTTCACATTAAATGTTTTAGCATTGTGAAATATAGCTTAATGTGAATAACTTTTGGTGTGATTAACCAAATCAGCTGAAACTTTCAGAATATGTTGGCATGGATAGAGTCTTCTATTGTGTGAAGTTTGGGGGAAATTGGTTAACATTTAAGGTCTTTTTTGTACGTTAAGCTCTCCAAAAAACAAGCTTAATGTGCCTAGTTTGCCTTGTGGAACACCGAATCGCATGAAACTTCTCGGATGGGTTTGGGAAGTTGAGATATTAGGCTGTGCAACGTTTCAGGGCAATTGATTGAGGTTTAGGCACTTTATTACACGTTAAGCTACATTAAGCCATTTTCACATTAAAGTGGAGGAACACCCTGAAAACAAAAACTTTTCAAAATGTTAATAACAATTTTAAATGAAAAAAAAAAATATATATTTTTTTTACTTACCAGAAATGGCTGTTGCTAGGCAGATTGTCCTAATCTGCCTCCTCCAGCGCCGCAGTGATCTTCTCTCCTTCTGTCTTCTATGGAATGGGGCGCAGTGTGTTGTGGGAACTGTGTCCCACAACACATTGTGTTCCCCATTCACAAATCCCACTCGCGCATGCGCAGTGGGCCGCGCGCCGACTCGCGCATGCGCAGTGGGCCGCGCCGACTCGCGCATGCGCAGTAGGCCCGCGCGAAGCCGTTTTCCCTCACTGAGTATGGCGGCGCTGGATCCGGAACGCCGCGGGACATCTCGGCCTCCACGAACAGCATCGCGGGCGCCCTGGGAAGGTAAGTGTACTTATTAAAAGTCAGCAGCGACTTTTTTTTTAGCTGCTGACTTTTAAAAAAAAATTTTTTAAGATGTCACACCGCTTTAAATGTTTTAGTATTGTAATGTTTCATACTCAGGTAAATACATGGCCTACCCCATTTAGCCATACATTTTACTTTAGATACCCTTCTCTTACTACTCTCTTTTTTACTTTGTTCTACAGTGATACACTGGCTGGCCCACTGTGCCCAATACAGGACTCGGGCTCCCCGCCCTATCCCTGTATCTTGGACCTTGTATTCTGAGAGGGCTTTCAGCAGGCTCTTTATATCCAAGTGGCTAAGCACACTTTGTTTTTACCTCACATACCTTGATACCCTGGACACCACGCTCAGTGGCTCCCCCATATGGCATATAATTGAGCATTGGCAGGACATGTGAGTACCTTACTGACTATCTACCTATGATACTAATCACACCAGCAATGTATATGTTGACAGTACAAATATGTTATACCATACTGAGATTAACCTTATGATCTCTCATATATTTAGATGAGAATTTAAAGGATACCCAGTTGCCTTGATAAAGGACCAAAGTCCGAAACATGTTGGCATCTTCCTTACCATATGTACCAAGCAAGTTTATATCCTTGTCATAATGCTTTGTATGTTTTGCTCCTTTGACATGCTATAAACTGTATCAATTGATTCTATTTTGTGTTAAACATACTATGCCTTACTGAGCATTCCCTTGTTCACTTTGTACATTTTGAATAAACATTTACTTTATCACATGCATACATTTCTCATAAGTGTCTATCTTTACATTAAGCATCCCCCAGGGGTACTGGCCTTTGTTTTATGCACATCATGGCCTACTGATAAAATTATTATACATTTTCTGGGATGCGATAGACCAATTGTTGTCCCACCTACCTGCCCAATCAAATCTTCTTCTTTCATATATTGATGGTTACCCCATCCAAATCCCCAACCGGGCAAGTCTAGGTGACACTTTTTCCTGACACTTTATCTATTCTGTATCCTACACATCAGGTACTTCCTGTTCCACACAAAACATTGTTCAAAACAAACATTTACCTCTTTCTTGTACATCATATATCTGTACAGCCATCTATCATTGCTAACCTTATTATACATCTTATACTCCGTTTTAATTATGGCTTTATATCTTGGAGATGAATGGGACACACGCATGTCCAATACCATGCATCACTTTGAGTCCAATGAGTATGTTCAGTCACAACTCAAGTATACGTTTCTAAACCTCACACATACCGTTCAAAAGAAAGCCTCTCTTTTTTGGCACATCAAATCTTTTAAAGAATATATTGCCCATGGTATCAACCCCTTTGGCCTCCGGGTACAAATATTTCCTACTTTCCAGGACATTCGCCCAGATTTCAAGAGGGACAGACTTCGCGCACGCGGATACAAAAATAGCGTTTTAAAAAACGCATACAAAAAAGCGAAATCCAAACAACGCTCTGCTTTACTTATCCCTAAACCCAGTGGGCCCTCCACACAACCACCTCTAAGAATCATAACAAATTATTGCCAACAACACAATGAAATTACTCAAATACTCTCCAAACACTGGCACATCATCTCCACAGATAGGGCACTTTCCCCCTTTGTCCCGCCTAAACCTTTGATCACCTATCGACGCGCTCCGTCCCTCCGTGATAAACTTATCACTAGTGAATACAAAAGTAGTAACAAATCCCAGAGACAGCTTAAGGGTACCTTCCCATGTGGCAATTGCAATTATTGCAAGTACTTACCAAAATCCAACTTACACAATGTTTTACCTAATGGTCAACGCCTTTTCCCTAAACACTATGTGAATTGCCGTTCTATTGGCATTGTTTACCTTTTGGAATGTGAATGTGGGTGCTTTTACGTGGGCAAGACCAAACTACCATTTTGGAAACGAATTTATGGTCACGTCACCAGTATAAACCAGAGAGATCCCGATCTACCATTGGGACGACATACCTCTATAGTTCACCCTGACATTACCCCCAAAATCTCGTTCAGAGCTTTGGACCACATCCCACCTCCCAATCGAGGGGGTGACTACAACAAAGCGCTCCTCCAGAGCGAACTTCGATGGATTTTCCATCTCAATGCCACCCTACCCCCCGGCCTCAATGAAGCCTTCAACTTTAAACCCTATCTTGAGGGCTTTGAGACCGGAGTCTGTGAATTAGACCTCTAACCTGGCCCCCCACGTCTAAGCACCCACACCTAACTCTGTGACCTGTATTATCTGTATCATATGCATCATACAGTTTGTAAAATTATATGTCTATGTACTATATACTATGTATGCAATATTACATGCCTTTCCCTTCAATCCAATATCTATAAGCCATATATATTTTAATGTTGTTATATGCAATATTTTCTTTGTGCTGTATTGGCCACTCGCATGTCTCCCGCTGCCCATTTGTTATCATTTGCTCCATATGGACTTACATCCTTATACATAGCCTGCCTCCCCCCCTCTATGTAATACCCGGCGCGGGTAAGACCCGGTGGGCATGCGCGTCTGCTCCACTGCGCATGCGCCACCTTACCGCCTTCCATCTTGACCAGATCCCTGGTCCGCTTCCTGTTTGCGCTCCACCGTGGAGCGCATCGAGAGGCCGGCGTCTGTCTTTCCCGCGTCGGTGACGTCACGACGCCGGACGTGGCCGCGCCTGATGACGCGGCCGCGCCCGGCGCCGCCCCGTCAGAGGTCCACATTAGGAGGTTGATCTCAGCGCCTCCTGGCGCCCGCCTCCTATAGACACACTAAGCCAACCAGCGCAATGTCTCCAGCTGATGATACACACCTCCCCTCAGCTGTTGCCCATTACCTGACCCTTTATAGACTCCTCACACTCTGGCCTCAGTACATGCTGCTGACTGACCAGAGATGACCTCTTATCTGCTGCCTATGTTTCATACTCAGGTAAATACATGGCCTACCCCATTTAGCCATACATTTTACTTTAGATACCCTTCTCTTACTACTCTCTTTTTTACTTTGTTCTACAGTGATACACTGGCTGGCCCACTGTGCCCAATACAGGACTCGGGCTCCCCGCCCTATCCCTGTATCTTGGACCTTGTATTCTGAGAGGGCTTTCAGCAGGCTCTTTATATCCAAGTGGCTAAGCACACTTTGTTTTTACCTCACATACCTTGATACCCTGGACACCACGCTCAGTGGCTCCCCCATATGGCATATAATTGAGCATTGGCAGGACATGTGAGTACCTTACTGACTATCTACCTATGATACTAATCACACCAGCAATGTATATGTTGACAGTACAAATATGTTATGCCATACTGAGATTAACCTTATGATCTCTCATATATTTAGATGAGAATTTAAAGGATACCCAGTTGCCTTGATAAAGGACCAAAGTCCGAAACATGTTGGCATCTTCCTTACCATATGTACCAAGCAAGTTTATATCCTTGTCATAATGCTTTGTATGTTTTGCTCCTTTGACATGCTATAAACTGTATCAATTGATTCTATTTTGTGTTAAACATACTATGCCTTACTGAGCATTCCCTTGTTCACTTTGTACATTTTGAATAAACATTTACTTTATCACATGCATACATTTCTCATAAGTGTCTATCTTTACATTAAGCATCCCCCAGGGGTACTGGCCTTTGTTTTATGCACATCATGGCCTACTGATAAAATTATTATACATTTTCTGGGATGCGATAGACCAATTGTTGTCCCACCTACCTGCCCAATCAAATCTTCTTCATTGTAAAATATAGCTTAACGTGAATAACTTTTGGTGTGACTAACCAAATGAGCTGAAATTTTCAGAATATGTTGGCATGGATAGAGTCTTCTATTGTGTAAAGTTTGGGGGGAATTAGTTAACATTTAAGGTCTTTTTTGTACGTTAAGCCACATTAAGCTCCCCAAAAAACAAGCTTAATGTCTTTAATTTGCCTTGTGGAACACTGAATCGCATGAAACTTCTTGGATAGGTTTGGGAAGTTGAGAACTTAGGCTGTGCAAAGTTTCAAGACAATTGATTGAGGTTAAGGCACATTACGGTACGTTAAGCTCTTTACATTAAACGTTTTAGCATTGTGAAATATAGCTTAATGTGAATAACTTTTGGTGTGATTTACTAAATGAGCTGCAATTTTCAAAATATGTTGGCATGGATAGAGTCTTCTATTGTGTGAAGTTTGGAGGAAATTGGTTAACATTTAAGGTCTTTTTTGTATGTTAAGCCACATTAAGCTCCCCAAAAAACAAGCTTAACGTCCTTAATTTGCCTTGTGGAACTCCGAATCGCATGAAACTCCTTGGATAGGTTTGGGAAGCTGAGATCTTAGGCTGTGCAAAAGGGCAATTTCAGGGCAATTGATTGAGGTTTAGGCACTTTATTACACGTTAAGCTACATTAAGCCATTTTTTCATTAAATGTTTTAGTAAATCCCAGAACAGGGAGCCTAAAATCATCTTTAGAATGCTCCTGTGAAAATTTGGGGTTGTGAATTTTTGAAGTCCCATTCATTTTTTGTCAGGGCTACAGTATAACATGTAGTTATTTGTCTAACTTGTATATAAAACTAATAAAAAAAGTTAAACTAAAAAATGTGCTATATCATTATTATTTAAGTTACTCATATTTTGGTAATGTAATGGTTGGGTTTCAAACCAGTGACCGTCCTTCATTGCTAGGCGGGAGTGCTAACCCCTACACCACCGTGACTATTCATATATGTATATGGAATATTAGTTTATTTAACCACTAATATTTATCAACATACATATTGTGTATATTAGCGCAGCCCTTCCCTTATTTTCTTTTTTTCTGTTCAATTTAGGTGTGTATCCCGCATTGAGCTGCTGCCTTTTTATTTTATACTCCTGCTTTGGTTTATACCACTCAACAATTTTAGTCAAGTGCAGTGTTTTCTTTTTATTAATGTCTATTCAATAAAATGATTGAGAAACATAATTGAGAGAGCACTATTGCAGTACAGTCCCGTTTGTATGCTGTCACTGCTGGATAAATGCACATTTTATTTATTTCTATATATATATCTATATATATATGTACAATTAATGAGACAGCAGCAAAGAGGGTCATTGTTTCAAAACACAACCATGACACTACCTGTCTCATTCATTGTACATATATATATAGATATATATATAGAAATAAATAAAATGTGCATTTATCCAGCAGTGACAGCATACAAACGGGACTGTACTGCAATAGTGCTCTCTCAATTATGTTTCTCAATCATTTTATTGAATAGACATTAATAAAAAGAAAACACTGCACTAGACTAAAATTTTTGAGTAGTATAAACCAAAGCAGGAGTATAAAATAAAAAAGGCAGCAGCCCAATGCGGGATACATACCTAAATTGAACAGAAAAAAAGACGGGACGAGCTGTGCCAATAGACACAATATGTATGTTGATAATATTAGTGGTTAAATAAACTAATAGTCAATCAAGACATATGTATGGTCACAGTGGTCTAGGGGTTAGCACCCCTGCCTAGCAATGAACATATGTCACTGGTTCGCAACCCATGACATTACTTGTATATTCATTATTTTTTTTATAAATGGCAATAGCCCTACCTGAATCATGTCTTTAAATCATTTATTTCATAGAATGATATATGTATGGTCACAGGGATGTAGCAGGTAGCACTCTAGCATAGCAGCAAAGAGGGTCATTGTTTCAAAACACAACCATGACACTACCTATGCTAGAGTGCTACCTGCTACATCCCTGTGACCATACATATATCATTCTATGAAATAAATGATTTAAAGACATGATTCAGGTAGGGCTATTGCCATTTATAGCCATTTAAAAAAAAAAATAATGAATATACAAGTAATGTCATGGCTTGGGTTGCGAACCAGTGACATATGTTCATTGCTAGGCAGGGGTGCTAACCCCTAGACCACTGTGACCATACATATGTTTTGATTGACTATTAGTTTATTTAACCACTAATATTATCAACATACATATTGTGTCTATTGGCACAGCTCGTCCCGTCTTTTTTTCTGTTCAATTTAGGTATGTATCCCGCATTGGGCTGCTGCCTGTTTTGTTTTATACTACTCAACAATTTAAGTCTAGCACAGTGTTTTCTTTTTATATATATCTATGCAATAAAATGATTGAAAAACATAATTGAGAGAGGGCTATTGCAGTACAGTCCTGTTTGTATGCTGTCACTGCTGGATCAATGCACATTTGCTACGCCACTGTGACCATACATATCTAAATCTATGAAACAAATGATTTAAAGACATAATTGAGGTAGGACTATTGCCATTCATATCCATTTAAAAAAATAAAAAAAAATAAATGATATACAATGAATTATACAAGCAACAATATGGGTTGGGTTTCAAACCAGTGACCCTCCTTCAACAGCTAGGCAAGAGTGCTAGCCCGTACACCACTGTGAGAATACATATAGTCATATGGACTATTAGTTTATTTAACCACCAATATTATCAACATACATATATTCTATATATATATTCACATATAGATAAAGATAAGTGCACTAAACTTACTTAACCACTACAATACTGGGCACTTTCGCCCCCTTCCTTCCCAGACCAATTTTCAGCTTTGAGCGCTCTCGCTGTTTCAATGACAATTGCGCGGTCATGCAATGCTGTACCCAAATGAAATTTTTATCATTTTGTTCGCACAAATAGAGCTTTAGTTTGGTGGTATTTATTCACGACTCAGTTTTTTATTTTTTGGCGATATAAGCGAAAAAATAGCGGAAATTTTGAAAAAAAAAAAAATATATTTTTTCTCCTTTCTTTTTTAAACGAAATCCAATAAAATCAAATTTTGTCATAAATTTAAGCCAAAATGTATTCTGCTACATGTTTTTAGTAAAAAAAATTCCGTTAAGTGTATAATAATTGGTTCGCGAGATCATGGACATATGTACGCAAATGATCATGTACAGATGTGTGCAGGTGATCACGGACATATGTGTGCAGATAATCATTGACACATGTGATTTTACTGGGACATATGTGGGGGACATGTGTTTTTATTATTTGGGGACATGTGTTTTTATTTGGGGACATGTGTGTTTTGGGGACATGTATGTTTTGGGGACATGTGTGGGTACATGTGTGTTTTACAGTGTTTTACAGGTGTTGGTGACACTAGACTGGTGATCAGTGAGTAAAAAAAACAGCTAATACTCACTGATCACCAGCCGGCTGCAGCGATCAGCTCTCCTCTCCTCCCCGACCGGTTGCCTAGCAACCGGCTGTTTGCTTACATCACATGATGGCTGTGATTGGACATGGCCGTCATGTGATCAGGAGAGCCAATCACAGAGCACTCCTGCCGATCCGAGATGCGGCGTGTCCGGGTGACACAAGCGCATCGGGATCGCGCCGCTGCGCGGGCACGTGCGTGCGCGATCCCCCTACTTCTGATGGACTTTCAGGAACGTCCGATCAGAAGTAGGCGGCTCCCACCCGGCCGTATATATACAGTGGCCGGGTGGGAAGTAGTTAATAACATAACCAATGACCCCCTTTACTGCTATGCCAGCATAAAAGCACTTTATCTACCATTAAAAAAAAAGACATAGTTCCGTTTGTATGGTGTCACTGCTGGATAAATGCCCACTTTATAAATATATATATTTATTTATATTCAAATATAGATGTGCACTCAACTTAGTGAAGGACATAACGTCTATGTTTCTATTGCCTTTAAAAAAAAAAAAAATGATATATATTAATTTACATTGAAAGACAAATATAGTGTTAAGTTTGGGTTTCAAACCAGTAACCCTGATCATTGCTAGGCAAGAGTGCTAGCCACTACACCACTTTATGTACCAAATCAAAAAATATATTAAAAAAAAATACAGCTTGTTTTTGATGGTGTGATTTCTAGATAAATGCCCAGTTTATTTTTATATATATATATATATATATATATATATAATATATATATATATATATATATATATATATATATTTATTTATTTAGATTCTAATATAGATGCACACATATAGGTGCACAGAACTTAGTGAAGGACATATTGCCTTTTAAAAATAAATACATATTTATATATGTTCATTTACACTGAAAGAGAAATGTAGTGCTAGTCACTACACCACTCTATATACCATTGAAAAAAAAAAATATGATATAGTTTGTTTTCTATGTTTCTATTGCCTTTAAAAAAAAAAATATCTATTAATTTACACTGAAATAGATAGGTAGTGTCATGGTATAGTTTAATAGTTTAGAACCAATGACCCTCATTGCTGCTAGGGAAAGAGTGCTAACCACTACACCACTGGGTCTATATATGTATATATAGATGTCTACAGATATGCAATAAAACGGAAAATTGTATACTTACCTTTCCATAATTTTCCTTTCCTGTCGCATCTTCATGGCAGCATACACTTTGGGTTGTGGCTCCGCCTCCACGACCTGATAGGACCACATAACTATAAGATGACGATACGGCCCCCGCCCCAGTATTCACTGTATATATGAGTCACCTCAAAAAATGGGTGGGTCGTTGTATGCTGCCATGAAGATGCGACAGGAAAGGAAAATTACGGAAAGGTAAGTATACAATTTTCCATTTTCCTGTCGCATCATGGCAGCATACACTCTGGGGAGTAACTCGCAGACAGGGTGGGTAATGCATCAATAAGCAAAATTTTATTCGCAAGGAATGGCAGAGTTGGCTTGAATAACAGATTTTCCAAAGTTTACGGTTGACAAGCGGGCAGAATCTACTTTGTAATGGGAAATAAAGGTGTTCCTGGAGGACCAGGTGGCCGCCTTTCAGATAGTTTCCGCTGAGACCCTACAATAGGCTGCCCATGAGGTTGCCACTGCCCTGGTGGAATGCGCCTTCAGCCCCTCTGGAATCTGTGTGGTGCCTAGCGAGTAGGCCTTCTTAATGGTCTTTACCAGCCATGAGGCGATGGTGCGGGCCGATGCTGGCTGACCCTTCCTGAACCCATGAGGGATTATTAGGAGGTTCTCTGACTTCCTAATGGGTTCTGAGGCTGAAAGATATTTGAGGATGTTGCCCCTGACATCCAGGGGGTGAGGATCAGGTCGGTAGTGAGCGCTGGCAGATTGATTTCCTGGTTAAAGTGGAATGATGAAGAGACTTTGGGGATGAAGCGGTCTGAGGGTTTTAGGACTACCCTGTCCAAGTAAACGACCAGATAGGGATCCCTGGCCAGTAAGGCTTGCATTTCTGAGACCCTCTTTGCTGAGGCTATGGCAATCAGGAACGTCACCTTTAGCGTTAGGTCCCAGAGGGAGATGTTTTCTAACGGAAAGAAGGGTTCCCTGGATAGGGCCTCCAAAACGACCGACAGGTCCCATGTCGGGAAAGAAGGTCTTCTGGGAGGTATCAGCTTGAGACAGGCCCTCTGGAATTGGATAATGAGGGGGTCCTGCTCCCACCTAGTCCCGGTCAGGGCGGACAGAGCTGACACCTGCACCTTCAAGGTACTGGAGCCGAGACCTCTGTCCAGGCCTGCCTGCAGGAACTCTAGGATCTGTGGGGTTGATATAGAGGACAGGTTCCACCCCTGCTGATGGGCGAAGGAAGTGAACCTATCCCAGACCCGCCGGTAGGTGATATTTGTGGTAGGCTTCCTGGCCTGGAGGAGTGCATCCATCACCCTCGCGGAGCAGCCCTGCTCTAGATATCTAGACCTCTCAGTCTCCAAGCCATCAGGTGCAGCTTCTCCGGACTCGGATGGAGCAGTTGGCCCTGGGAGAGCAGGTCGACTGACTGCGGGAGAGGGAGCGGGTCTGCTGTGTTCAGCTGAAGGAGGGTGGTAAACCACGGCCTCCTGGGCCAAAAGGGGATCACGGCCACTACCAGAGCCAATGACCTCTTGAGCCTCAGCAGAAACCTCGCTATCAGTGGGGTCGGGGGGAAGATGTACCCGAGGTGAAAGTCCCAGGGGTGCTGGAGACAGTCTGTCCCTTCGGCAGAGGGGAAGGGGACTCGTGACAGGAATCTCTGGCATTTCGTGTTCTCCGGAGTCGCTGCCAGATCTATGTCCGGAGGACCCCAGGTTCTGGAGATAAGGTCGAAGGCCTGCGGACTCAGGGACCACTCGTTGTTTGAGAGGAACCTCCTGCTGAGGGAATCGGCCAGGAGGTTCTCAGCACCCGGGATGTAGGCTGCTCTTAGGTCCCGGAGATTCTGCTATGCCCATTCCATAACGGGGAGAACCTCCCGCATCATGGAAGAGCTCCTGGT
This sequence comes from Lithobates sylvaticus, assembly GCA_028564925.1. Classification (NCBI taxonomy): domain Eukaryota; kingdom Metazoa; phylum Chordata; class Amphibia; order Anura; family Ranidae; genus Lithobates; species Lithobates sylvaticus. Next base: position 55,817,506 of record CM053035.1, read on the forward strand.
GCCTCCCTGACTGTTGATGTAGGCGACAGCAACTTTGTTGTCCATCCTCAGGAGTACATATTTGCCCCTTAGGAGAGAGCCGAAGGCCAGGAGGGCTTGGAAGGCCGCCCTCATTTCCAGTATGTTGGAAACAGCGTCCCGCGCCTCGAATGGCCAGCGGCCCTGGACTGCATGGTGTAGGTAGTGGGCCCCCCACCCCTCCAAACTGGCATCCGTGGTAATTATCTCCTGAGGGGGGTGACAATGTGCCTGCACCTTTCCAAGTTGCTCGGTCGGGTCCACCATCCCAAGGACTGCCTGGCCTTCCTGAGCCGTTCCATTGGCTCAGGAACGAGGTCTGTAGGGGCCTCGAGTTCCATTGAGCCCACTGGACCATCGGAATGGTAGCTGATAGAGAGCCTAGGAGGCTGAGGCACCCCCTGGCTGGAAGGGATGCAGCATGGATCGCTCTCCTTACTTTCTGGGTCAGCAGAGGGACTTTCTCTGGAGGTAGCTCTATTGAGTTTAACCGGGTGTCTAATACAGCCCCCAGGAAAACCATCCTCTGAGAGGGCTGAGCGTTGCTCTTCCCCCAATTTATGAGCCACCCCAGCCCTTGGAGCGTGGAAATTAGGATCTCCCGGTGCTGGGTAAGGGATTCCAGGCTGTCTGAGAGGAGAAGGATATCGTCCAGGTAATGATGCACCCTGAGACCTCTCTCTCTCAGGGATGCGATTACCAGGAGGAGGACTTTGGTAAAGGTTCTGGGAGCCGTGGAGATCCCGAACGGAAGGCATCGGAATTGGAAGTGCCTCTGGTCTATCGAGAATCGGAGGAATCTTTGAAATAGGGTATGGATAGGGACGTGAAGGTAAGCGTCCTGTAGGTCCACGGACAGCATCCAATCTTCTCGGTTTACGGCCTGGAGGATAGATTGGAGGCTTTTCATTTTGAATGGCTCCACCTGGATGGAGAGGTTGAGCATCTTTAGGCCCAATACAGGGCGCAGATCTCCTGACTTTTTCCTGACCAGGAATAGAGGGGAGTAGAACCCCCGGCCTCTTTGGGAAAGGGGTACTTCTACTATCGCCTCCTTGTGGAGCAACTCCTGGACGTAGTCCATCAGTAGCACCCTTTTTTCCCGGGATGACGGGAGTTTGGTTGGGCAAAAGTGATCCCCGGGGGACGCCCTTTGAAGGACCACCTGTGCCCAAATCGGACGGTGGCCACCGTCCAGGGATCCTTGATGATATCCGTCCAGGCCGGCAGAAACTTTGAGAGCCTGGCCCCCACTACCACTGGCTGGATGGACGCACCTTCAAAAAGACTTCTGGTCCGTGGACGCAAAAGTCTTGGGTTTTTGATATTTAGAGAAGGTCGCCTGGGGGTTCCTCCAGTTTCTCCTATATTCCCTGCCTGGTCTGTAGGCCTTGGCGTCCCTATATTTATCCGGCAGGTTGCGCCTAAAGGGAGGAGGCCTTTGCTGCCTTGGTTTCCTGTCGGAGGGAATGAGCCCTGTTTTTCCGCCGGTCACCTTCGATATGGCCGAATCTAGCTTAGCCCCAAAAAGGTTTTCACCATCGAAGGGAATGCGGCACCAGTTTGACTTCGAGGCAGGATCTGCTGCCCAGGGTTTCAGCCAGAGAGCACGTCTGGCCATAACCGAGGCCAGTATGGCCCTGGATGAGGACCTTATGGCATCCACCGAGGCTTCCGCCACAAAATCCCCTGCGAGGCTCAGCTCCTGTAGGGCTCTAACGATTGAGATCAGTGTCTGGCGGGGCTAACCGTTTAGGCAGCGTTAGTGGGTCCTGCACTCTTTTTCGATCTTCTCTACTTACCCATTGTCCTTCCCTCTTACCTATCACGTTGAAGGTGATCTGCTAGGGCAGTGGTCTCCATAGGGATAGAAATAAGGCAGCCTAGCAACAATAAAAAATAGGCATAGTAAGAGGAAGGAAGGCAGAGGGAGCAGAGAGGAAAGAAGGGAGAAAGTTAGAGCAGCATGCAGAATGCACAGGGAAGGAGAGAGGGAGGAAGCAAAAGGATCACTTACCTATTGGAAATGTGCTGGGATGATCCTGGGATGATCTGGAGGTGGTTTCTGCTGCAAAACATTCAGGGGAATGGGAGAAGGGATTTTTCACTTTTGAATTTGGCGCCGGGAGCGCCGTGCCGCTCGCGCATGCGCAGTAGCGCCGCGCGGCTGCCGGCTCCATCTTGGATCCTGGAAAGGAAGACACAGGATGCCCATCGCATGCGCGGAGGCGCCAGAACGCTCGGCGCTGCTAGTAGCAATACACAGGGAGACAGTGGGACTACAGGGCCCAGGAGAACCATTTGATCAGCGGCAAAGAGATGCCCCAAGAAAAAAAGGGAGCAGCAGACAATAAAGAGGAGGACCACTGCAAGGTAAAAAGCCTGTTTAAGGCTTACAAATGTATAAGGATGACCACATACCTTTAAGCCTATTTAAGGCTTGCTTCCTAAGGCAGTAGTGGCAGTGCTTTAAAAACCTATTTATGGCTTATCACAGCAGGCAGGTGCAGCAATACCCCTGAGATCACCAGAGTGGGGTTCCTTCCATTTAGCTTAATTTAGAGGCTATACCGGCAAGGACTTCCAAACCAGGAGAGGCTAGAACCTGGCTGGGGCAAAGCGGTAAGAGGGTTATGATCCCAACAGGTGAGGAAAAATTAGAGAATACTGGGGCGGGGGCCGTATCGTCATCTTATAGTTATGTGGTCCTATCAGGTCATGGAGGCGGAGCCACAACCCAGAGTGTATGCTGCCATGAAGATGCGACAGGAAAATGATTTAAAGACATAAATTGCCATTTGTAGACATTTAAACAAAAAAATATTCTTATACAATGAATTAGACTGTTAATGTCATGGTGGGGTTTTGAACCAGTGACCCTCATCATTTTTAGACCAGAGTGCTAACCACTACACCTCTATGTCTACACACAGATACTTCTATGCAAAAAAATGATCATCTATAGCCATTTAAAAAAAAAAAAATTGTTTAGACAATGAATTAGACAGCTACTGTCATGGTTGGGTTGTGAACATGTGACCCTCTTCACTGCTAAGCAAGAGGGCTAGCCAATACAACACTGTGACTATACATATATACATCATTGCACTAAAATGATTTAAAGACATAATTAACCACTTCAGCCCCGGACCAATTTGCAGCTAAAGGACCAGGCCCCTTTTTGCAATTCGGCACTGCGTCGCTTTAACTAACAATTGCGCGGTCATGCGACGTGGCTCCAAAACAAAATTGGCGTCCTTTTTTTCCCACAAATAGAGCTTTCTTTTGGTGGTATTTGATCGCCCCTGCGGTTTTTATTTTTTTGCGCTATAAACAAAAATAGAGCGACAATTTTGAAAAAATGCAATATTTTTTACTTTTTGCTATAATAAATATCCCCAAAAAATATATAAAAAAACATTTTTTTTCCTCAGTTTAGGCCGATACGTATTCTTCTACATATTTTTGGTAAAAAAAATCGCAATTAGCGATTATTGATTAGTTTGCGCAAAAGTTATAGCGTTTACAAAATAGGGGATAGTTTTATAGCATTTTTATTAATATTTTTTTTTTTATTAGTAATGGCGGCGATCAGCGATTTTTATTGTGACTGTGACATTTTGGCGGACACATCGGACATTTTTGACACATTTTTGGGACATTTGTCATTTATACAGCAATCAGTGCTATTTAAATAGCACTGATTCCTATGTAAATGACAGTTGTAGTTAGGGGGTTAACCACTAGGGGGCGGGGAGGAGTCAGTGTGACGTGTTGTGTTTTTTTTACAGTAGGGGGGCGTGGCTGTACATGTGACGTCATTGATCGGCGTTCCCGATGACAGGGAACCGCCGATCACTGACAGTCAGTGTAGGAAGCGCGGGGAGAGGTTTGTTTACATAGACCTCTCCCCGTTCTTCCGCTCCGTAACCCGATCGCGGGATACCAGCGGCGATCGGGTCCGCTGGTCCCGCGGCCGGGGTCACGGAGCTCCCGACCGGGTCGCGAGCGCGCCGCTAGCGGCGCGCGCGCGACCCACGGGCAGGCACATGCACGATCACGTACAGGTACGTGATTCTGCCTGCCCGAGCCATTCTGCTGACGTATATATGCAGTGGCCGGTCGGGAAGCGGTTAAGGGAGAGCTATTGCTATACAGCCCCGTTTGCATGGTGTCACTGCTGGATAAATGCACAGTTATACAATGAATGCAATGTAATAGCTTTGTAATTATCTATATAGATAGATTATATTAATAAATAAAGATTTATATATATATATATATATATATATATATATATAATCTCTATCTAGATAAATATATTCACAGATAGATGTGTCCTTCACTAAGTTTAGTGCACCTATCTTATGTTATTTATAACAGAGTTAAAACAGAGTTTCTCAATTGCACTTCATCAAAGTTGCAGGTGTTGCAATTTCTTGCTGTGCAGTGTGTAGGATTAGATTTTGATTTGTAATGTGAGGGTGACACCTGGTGGACATTTTCCCAATGCAGACTTTATCATTCTATCAGTTCACTTTTAATACAAGGGTGACATCCAGTGGTGATTTTGTTTGTTGCAGGCAGTCATTTTTCTATTTAAAAACGGGGCTCATTTCCATGTCTTTTAAAGCTTAATTAACATACGTAGCATACGAATTTTAAAAATATATGCGTGCCAAGCTGTCAAGACTGTAATTGCACATATTCCTTGGTGGTTCAACCCTGACTATAAAAACGTAGCTTGATAGGGGATTCAAGTAATACAATTCAATTAATTCAAAAAAATAAGCTATAAGATCTTCTATCTCAATTTTGATAGTGGCTAGTCCATGGGCAAATACCCTGCCATTAGCCAGAGGCACTTGTAAGTGATCTATTACTATCTAAATGCCCCCATGGCAGTTTTAAAACTACTTTAGGATGAGAGTAATCCGAGCTCACTAAGAGTCAAGCCTGCAAGCAAACCCGATGAGGGAGCATGACTCTGCATGAAATAAGTCCACCAAAAACAGCAATCGCGGTCAATTTTATCAGCACAGGCGCTTCAACTACTTTCCATGTTAAAAATTTGAAACAAAAGGTCACGCTGCCCCCCCGAATTCGGTCGATAGACACCCTCTATAAGTTCTGTGACAGGGCAACAGGCTATGTATGGAGCTTTACAGTTTATGAGGGAAAAGATAGTTACATAGAGCCGGAGAACTGCCCAGATTACATAGGGAGCGCTGGCAAGATAGTGTGCAACTTGGTGTCACCCTTATTCGGAAAGGGGTACCACTTGTACGTGGACAATTATTACACGAGCGTGCCACTATTTAGTCATTTGTTTCATCAGCAGATATGAGCATGTGGCACTGTGCGACCTAATCGCCGGGGCTTTCCCCAGCGGCTTGTAGATTCCCGTCTTAGGCTGGGGGAGAGAGCCTGCTTGCAGTGTAGTAACTTGCTCGCTATGAAGTGGAGGGATAATAAGAATGTTTTCGTTCTTACCTCCCTTCATGCATACACGACAGTCCAAATTTGTACGGCGGCAGGTGTTGTGGAGAAACCCCTCTGTGTCCACGAATATAACCAAAATATGGAAGGTGTGGACCTCAACCACCAGTTGTTGGCACGTATCTAGTTGCCCGTAAGGCCAGACGCTGGTACAAAAAAGTGTCTGTTTACTTATTCCAATTGGCTTTGCTGAATGCTCATGTGCTATACAGAGCTTCAGGCGGGATTACCCAGATTACATAGGGAGTGCTGGCAAGATAGTGTGGAACTTGGTGTCACCCTTATTCGGAAAGGGGTACCACTTGTACGTGGACAATTATTACATGAGAGTGCCACTGTTTAGTCATTTGTTTGATCAGCAGATTGGAGCATGTGGCATTTGATCGCCTCTGCGTTTTTTTTTTTTGCGCTATAAACAAAAAAAGAGCCACAGTTTTGAAAAAAAACACAATATTTTTAACTCGATTGGATTGATTACTGTGTAAATGACACTGGCAGTGAATGGGTTAACCACTAGGGGGCAGTGAAGGGGTTAAGTGTGTTCTAGGGAGTGATTCTAACTGTTGGGGGGCTGGACTTCAACACACAGTACAGTGGTCATAGCTCTCGATGTGCGATGTGTAGAACAGGGAGCAGTATATACATTTCTAAAAGAAAAAATTTCATTTAACCACTTCAGCCCGGAAGGATTTACCCCCTTCCTGACCAGAGCACTTTTTGCGATATGGCACTGCGTCGGTTTAACTGACAATTGCGCATGTCATGCGACGTTGCACCCAAACAAAATTTACGTCCTTTTTTTCCCACAAATAGAGCTTTCTTTTGGTGGTATTTGCTCACCTCTGCGGTTTTTATTTTTTGCACTATAAACAAAAAAAGAGCGACAATTTTGAAAAAAAGCAATATTTTTTACTTTTTGCTATAATAAATATCCCCAAAAAATATATAAAAAAAGGAATTTCTTTCTCAGTTTAGGCCGATATGTATTCTTCTACATATTTTTGGTAAAAAAAAAATCGCAAAAAGCGCATATTGATTTGCGCAAAAGTTATAGCGTCTACAAAATAGGGGATATATTTATGGCATTTTTATTGAATTTTTTTTTTTTTTTTTAATAGTAATGGAAGTGATCTGCGATTTTTATCGTGACTGCGACATTATGGCAGGTCACATCGGACACTTTTGACACTAATTTGGGACCATTGTCATTTATATATTACCGTATTTATCGGCGTATAACACGCACCCCAAGTTTAGGAGGGCATTTTAAGGAAAAAAAGTTTTAGGAGGGAAGTTTAGGGGGAAAAAAAACTTACATTTAAGCGTCATTTGCAGCTTGCCCAGCGTCATTTGCAGCTTGCCCAGCGTCATTTGCAGCCTTGCCCAGCGTCATTTGCAGCCTTGCCCAGCGTCATTGCAGCTTGCCCAGTGTCATTGCAGCTTGCCCAGTGTCATTGTAGCTTGCCCAGTGTCATTGTAGCTTTCCCAGCGTCATTGCAGCCTTGCCCAGCGTCATTTGCAGCCTTGCCCAGTGTCATTGTAGCTTGCCCAGTGTCATTGTAGCTTGCCCAGCGTCATTGCAGCCTTGCCCAGCGTCATTGCAGCCTTGCCCAGTGTCATTGTAGCTTGCCAGCATCATTTTCAGTCTTGTCCGGGTTTAAATTTCCCGCCGCCGAGACGCTCTGTCATGTGCGCCGCTGAAAAAGACCGAAGCGCGGCCGAAAAAGACCGAATCGCCCCCGGAAAAAGCCGAGCCGACTGTTCGGCTCTGCTCATGGTCCCGCCTCCCTGATGTTTCTGGAGCGAGCGCAGGGAGGCGGGACTACGAGCCGAACAGTCTGCTCGGTCTTTTCCGGCCCCACTTCGTTTTTTTTTCGGCCGCGATTCAGACTTTTTTGCCATTTTTGTCATTTTTTGGGGGGATATCGGCGTATAACACGCACCCACGACTTTCCCCCGATTTTGAGGGGGAAAAAGTGCGTGTTATACGCCGATAAATACGGTATATGCTATAGAAATGCACTGATTACTGTGTAAATGACACTGGCAGGGAAGGAGTTAATCACTAGGGGGCAATCAAGGGGTTAAGTGTGTCCTAGGGAGTGATTCTAACTGTGGGGGATGGGCTACCACTGACATGACAGTGATCACTGCTCCCGATGAAAGGGAGCAGTAGATCTCTATCATGTTACTAGGCAAAACAGGGAAATGCCTTGTTTACATAGGCATCTCCCCGTTCTGCAGCTACGTGACACGATCGTCGGCCCCCGGCGGACATTGAATCAGCAGGACCCGTGGGCACGGTAACGGAGCACGCGGCGCACATGTGCCCACAATGCCGCAATTTGAAGGGGGCGTACCTGTACGCCCATTTTCCCAGCCGTGCCATTGTGCCAACATACATCGTCGTGCGTTGGTCGGCATGTGGTTAAACTTGCTCGCGGCTGTAATGTATTGCCGGCAGAGGTGTATCTAGTGAAAATGGCGCCTATGGCAAGCACTGAAACTGCGCCCCTGTCAAAACATTTGAAACCCATCTTTCAGATAACCTTAACCACTTGCTGACCGCCCACTGTCAAATGACGGTGGGACGGTGCAGCTACTAAGTCATATGACGTCGTCTGCAATTTGGCCACTGGGGGGCGCGCGCGCGCGCCCGCCGCGTAGCTGGGGCCCCGGTGCGCGTGCCCGGCGGTCGCGATGACCGCCAGGCACCCGCGATTGCCCGGTAATCGAGCAGGACGTGGATCGGTGTGTGTAAACACACAGATCCACGTCCTGTCAGAGGAGAGGAGACCGATGGTGTGTCCCTTGTACATAGGGACACCGATCGGTCTCCTCCCCCAGTCAGTCCCCTCCCCCACAGTAAGAATCACCAAGATAGGGTACACATTAACCCCTGCAGCGCCCCCTAGCGTTATCCCCTTCCCTGCCAGTCACATTTATACAGTAATCAATGCATTTTTATAGCACGGATCGCTGTATAAATGTGAATGGTCCCAAAAATGAGTCAAAAGTGTCCGAAGTGTCCGCCGCAATGTCGCAGTCACGATAAAAATCGCAAATCGCCGCCATTACTAGTAAAAAAAAAAATAATAATAAAAAAATGCTATAAATCTATCCCCTATTTTGTAGACGCTATAACTTTTGCGCAAACCAATCAATATACGCTTATTGCGATTTTTTTTTACCAAAAATATGTAGAAGAATACGTATTGGCCTAAACTGAGGAAAAAATTTGTTTAAAAAAAAAAAAAAAATTGGATATTTATTATAATAAATAGTAAAAAATATTATGTTTTTTCAAACTTGTCCCTCTTCTTTTGTTTATAGCGCAAGAAATAAAAACCGCAGAGGTGATCAAATACCACCAAAATAAAGCTCTATCTGTGGAGAAAAAATGATAAAAATTTTATTTGGGTACAGCGTTGCATGACCGCGCAATTGTCATTCAAAATGCGACAGCGCTGAAAGCTGAAAAATGGCTTGGTCAGTAAGGAGGTGTTCGTGGCTGGTAGGCAAGTAGTTAACAAAAAAAAAGCTCTCTTCTTCCCTATCTCTATCTCTTACTTCTGTCTTCTTTCTCCCTGCGCGGTCTGTGCACTGGAAGGAAGTCCTGCTCCATTCATCTGTCATCATACCCCCTCCTGCTCCATCAATGTGCCATTATAACCCCCTGTCCTCCTCCATTCATTTGCCATTATACCCCCTCCTGCTCCTCCATTTATTTGCCATTAAACCCCCTCCTCCATTAATTTGCCATTATACCCCCTCCTCCTCCATTCATTTGCCATTATACCCCCCTCCTCCTCCATTCATTTGCCATTATACCCCCCTGTCCTCCTCCATTCATCTGCATTATGTTCTCACCCCCCCTTCTCCTCTAGCCACCTCCCACATTTCTCCCCAGTCACCTTTCCCATTCCCTGTGTTCCCCCTCTCCCCCTTATCTCCTGCATGCTTGTCTCCATACTCCCCCTCCAGGCCACATCCTGCTCCTCCCCCTATATGTCCCTCCCCTCTTCCCGGTCAGCATAGCTCCTACCTGCTCCTCCAGAGCCTCCCCCGGGCACAGGCGGCAATAGGTAATAGGTTTGTGCGCTCAGTCAGTACTCCTCACATTGTGGGAACACCATTCTCTTCACTGTGCTGGGAGAGAGGACATGGTGCCAGTTAGTCAATGGGATTCGGGAGGGGAGAAGAGAGCGCCCCCTTCATATGACGTCCATGGCACTTGCCATATCTGCCATACCCTGGATACGCCACTGATTGCTGGCTCTCGGCAATATACTGTCAATGAAAAATCAATAAAAAACACGGCATGGGGTCCCCCCAGTCAATACCAGACCTTTTGTGTCTGGTATGGATTTTAAGGGAAGCTCCACGGCAAAATGTAAAAAAAAATTGGTGTGGGGTCCCCCCAAAATCCATACCAGACCCTTATTCGAGCATGCAGTCTGACAGGTCAGGATGGGATGCGACGAGCGAGCGCCCCCCCCAAACCATGCCCTCAACATGGGGGGTGGGTGCATCAAGGACAAGGCCTCTTCCCGACAACCGTGGCCGGGGGTCCTCGGGGGGGGGGGGCTTATCGGAATCTGGAAGCCCTCTTTAACAAGGGTGGCCCCACATCCCTCCCCTCCATGTGAATGGGTACTCTACCTCCATAGGAGGCCTCCCGGCGACTATCGTCTTTTTGCTTTGACAGCTCTTATATAGGCAAGGGCAGGGCCACTTGGTGACGTAACTGAGTGCGTTTTCGTCATATATCACTTCCGTGATTGAAGATGGATGTACAGTATCTCACAAAATTGAGTACACCCCTCACATTTTTGTAAATGTGACAACACTGCTGATATAGGATATAGGTATAAGATATTCCAACCGCTCCCAAGCACCAAACGAGACAACACTTGCTTGGTGCCAACATGGACTGAGTTTTTATTACAAAGCCAAGCTCACATTTATACAGAGTAGAAGAGGAGATCCCCCCTCCCTCTCATATTATTCTAACAATACACCTGTAACAACTTAACATAAACTAATTAACTAATCCCTTTAAGCAGCCGATGTGACTCATCAGGATTTCACTACAAGTCAGACTTGTGGTCACCGAGCTAAACACAGTTGATTATAAATTATCATAATTACCACCACAAGACATCTCATCACAATAGCAGGAGACCACCAGTAACAGACGGACCGTCTCCTGCATTGTGCAGAGGACAATGGGATCAGCTAACTCAATTAACATGTTGAGTTTATGACACTAGCATCTGAGAGTGTATGTCCCAACAGCATGAGACCACACACATTATATATATACACATATATACAGAGAGTGTGTCTTGGGGGGGCCCGCAATCAGCTGGCAGGAGGCTGGCATGTAGTCCTCTCAAAAAGCCTGTGTCCCGGCTAGGTCTGTCACATTTCTCCCCTTTCGGCAGGAGACTAACACAGGAGGAGACCCCAAACGGGTTGACTCCGAAGTTAGTCCATAGTCCCAGTCCTCTAATGCCTGTACCCACACAGTACCCCAAACAAATTGTTTCAAACAGAGCACTCACCCAGCCAACCTCTGCCTCTCTCAAAGAACATATCTGCCGCTGGGGAGAGGCCTGGACTGGCCCTTCTCCCTGGAGTCTTTTCAGCCGCTGGAGAGAAGACAGGGTGACTGGGCTCAGTCTGTCATGCTGTTGGGCATATGGGCCTACTGCCCAGCATCCCTGGGGTATACAGGTGGAGACTGAATTCCCATCCACCTTTACAGGAAATCTGTCCTGTGTCAGTTGAGGGCAGAGGCCAGCAGCGCTCTGTTCCGTTGCCAGCAGTTCAGCTGGGCGTAGGAGCTTCCCTACATCATCTGCTCCAGCTAACTGTTGGGGAGAGAGGCCGACTGCCCCAGCTCCCTGGAACTCCGCAGCTGTTACCGGTGGTGGGCAGAGGTTGGTAGCACTCTGCCCGGTTGCCAGCACTTCTGCTGGTTTTCTGTTAGTGGAGACCACAGGCCCATCCACTGACACCAGATCAAGCTGCAGATGTGAAGTGCAGATTGCATTCTCTCCTTGGGTCCTGAGCTGCTGCTCGGGAGTGACCACCACCTCCTCACCCTGGGCCTCCAGAACTGCCACAGGTGTGGGACAGAGGTCTTGGACCCTCTGTTCAGTGACCAGAGCTTCAGCTGGGGAAGTTCCTTGCAACTCCATGGATACTGGTGCTGGGCAGAGCACAGTGAAGTTCGGCCCTAATACCAGCTCTTCTGCTGGAGGCTCATCAGGTTGTTTTTCCTCAGCAGAAAAGTCTATCAAATCCCCAGTCTCTGCAACTGGTGTCTGGGGATATAGGTTCATCATCTCCTGTCCATGGAACCCAGAAGATGCTATCAGTGCTGAGCAGAGGTTGGCCGAGCTCTGGCCGGTTGTTAGCACTTCAGCTTTGGGGATGGCAATTTCCAGATTTTCCACTGCCGATTCTCTGGCATGCTGCTGGACAGGCACCTTCCTCCATCCAAGATCATCCCATGCAGAAACAGGATCATCAAGGTCAGTCAGCACTTGCTGCATCCGCCATAAGACCTCCACGTCCATAGCTGCAGGGGCAGGTTGGCAAAGCACACTGTTACTCTGCCACATTGCTGACTCTTCAGCCAGGATTTCAGAGTTGTCCACTGGTATTTCTTTATAGTCCCAGGCAAAGGGAGCAGAGTCTAGCAGCCGTCTGTAGGCGATCTCCAGCTCCCATTCCTGATCGGCCAGAAACTCCAAATCTTCCAGTGCCCAGTGCACTTCCGAGACGTTCAGTAGCCCTTTTCTGAAATCCATGATTTCATCCAACCGCCACTCCAAATCACTCCCAAAGTTAGAGTCCCCTGTCAGCTTCACATACAACAGTCCCAGGCCGCCGTAGCTTAAGCCTTCCGTTGGGCTGTCATCTGCTATCCAAGGGCATGCTTGGGATACATGCCACTGGAGGGCTCTGTAACTCTCATCCAGCTTCATCTCTGCCCAGACCAGCCTGCTTAATTCAGCTGTCTGCTACTTGTGCGGTTTCTCTCCCAAAAACAGCACCCGCAATCCATACTGCGACCAGTACCTTTCCTGGGTGGAGGGGAGAACTTTTCCCTGGTGACGCTGCTCACGGGCTAGCGCTTCCTTCCAGAGTTCGCAGCGAATAGAATCAAACCATCCCAGCAGGACCTGCTCTGATACTGGTCCTCTGTGCTGTAGCTGCATCTCTCGCAACCTCCTCCTGAATTCCTCTTCCATGGCGGCTGGTATCTGTACCTCTCCTCCTCTCCTGCTATCCGGACCTTGGATCCAGGTGGAGGTTTGGATGTCCCAGACTGCAGGAAGCATGATCCCACTGCTTGCCAACAATGTGACGGAACGTCCCTACACTCCTCTTGAGTGCGTTCGTCATATATCACTTCCTCTCAGTCTGGATATAGGTATAAGATATTCCAACCGCTCCCAAGCACCAAACGAGACAACACTTGCTTGGTGCCAACATGGACTGAGTTTTTATTACAAAGCCAATCTCACATTTATACAGAGTAGAAGAGGAGATCCCCCCTCCCTCTCATATTATTCTAACAATACACCTGTAACAACTTAACATAAACTAATTAACTAATCCCTTTAAGCAGCCGATGTGACTCATCAGGATTTCACTACAAGTCAGACTTGTGGTCACCGAGCTAAACACAGTTGATTATAAATTATCATAATTACCACCACAAGACATCTCATCACAATAGCAGGAGACCACCAGTAACAGACGGACCGTCTCCTGCATTGTGCAGAGGACAATGGGATCAGCTAACTCAATTAACATGTTGAGCTTATGACACTAGCATCTGAGAGTGTATGTCCCAACAGCATGAGACCACACACATTATATATATACAAATATATACAGAGAGTGTGTCTTGGGGGGGCCCGCAATCAGCTGGCAGGAGGCTGGCATGTAGTCCTCTCAAAAAGCCTGTGTCCCGGCTAGGTCTGTCACAGCCATATTTATGTAGAGCAATAATTCTTTTTTTTAAATCCTCAGAGAGTTCTTTGCCATGAGGGGCCATGTTGAACTTTCAGTGACCAGTATGAGAGAGTGAGAGCGATAACACCAAATTTAACACACCTGCTCCACATTCACACCTGATACCTTGTGACACTAATGAGTCACATGACAACGGGGAGGGAAAAGGGCAAATTTAGTCCCAATTTGGACATTTTCACTTAGGAGTGTACTCACTTTTGTTGCCAGCAGTTTAGACATTATCGGGTGTGTGTTGAGTTATTTTGAGGGGACATCTAATTTACACTGTTATACAAGCTGTACACTCACTACTTTACATTGCAGCAAAGTGTAATTTCTTCAGTGTTGTCACATGAAAAGGTATAATAAAATATTTACAAAAATGTGAGGGGACACTTTTTTTTTTTAAATAAAAGAATTGTCAAAAATGTTCTCTTGTGGTTTTTACATTTTGACACTTTTTTTGGTGAATCGGTAGGGGTACCCCTACCCATTCGCATGGGGGGGGGGGGCTGGGATCTGGGGGCTTCCAGATTACGATAAGGAATTAGGGTTGTCGGGAAGAGGCCCTTGTCCCCATCAACATTGGGACAAGGTGCTTTGGGGGGCACCCTCCCCATGTTGAGGGCAAGCGGCCTGTTATGGTTAGGGAGGGGGGGGCGCTCACTCGTCCCCTCTCTTTCCTGGCCTGCTGGCTGCATGTTCGAATAAGGGTCTGGTGTGGATTTTGGGGGGACCCCACACCAATTATTTTTGTACATTTTGGTGTGGAGTTCCCCTTAAAATCTATGCCAGACCCAAAGGGTTTAAAAAAAAAAATAGTTGCCGTGGAGTTCCCTTTAAAATCTATAACAGACCCAAAAGGCCCGGTATGGGTTTTGGGGAGGACCCCATACCGTTTTTGCTCTACATTCGGTCATAGGGTTCGCTTTAACCACTTCAATACAGGGCATGTTCACCCCTTCCTGCCCAGACCAATTTTCAGCTTTTAGCGCTCTCACACTTTGAATGACAATTACTCAGCCATGCAACACTGTACCCAAACAAAATTTTTCTAATTTTTTTCCACACAAATAGAGCTTTCTTTTGGTGGTATTTAATCACCACTGTTTATTTTCTTTTTTGCGATAAAGGTAAAAAAATAGCAAACATTTAAAAAAAAACGTTTTTTTATTTTCTATTATAAAATTTTGCAAATAAGTAATTTTGTTCATATATTTGGGCCAAAGCTTATACTGCTACATATCTTTGGTAAACATAACCCAAATTAGTGTATATTATTTGGTCTGTGTGAAAGCTATAGAGTCTACAAGCTATGGTGCAAATCATAAAAATTTGATCACACCTGATCTACTGATGGCCTATCTCATTTCTTGCGGCCCGGAAATGTTAGAACAGTACAAATACTTCCCAAATTTACAAATAATTGTCAGAATAACAAGTTATTTCCCACACACAGCATATGCATACTTCCAAATAAACCCCAAAATACATTCTGCTACTCCTCCTATGTGTGATGCCGCGAACACGCTGAAACTGTCTTGCCTACACACGATTACACCAAAGTCCGACCGTCTAGAATGCGGTGACGTACAACACGTACGACGGGACTAGAAAAAGGAAGTTCAATAGCCAGTAGCCAATAGTTGCCATCTCGTACTTGCTTCCGAGAATGTGTCGTTTTTGGTCCGTCGGAACAGCATACAGACGAGCAGTTTTCCCGATAGGGATTGATTCAGTCGGAAATATTTAGAACATGTTCTATTTCTAGGTCTGTCAGAATTTTCGAGAAAAAAAAAGTCACACACGATCGGAACATCCGATGAAAAGATTCCGTCTGACTTTTTCTGCCGGAAAGTCCAACCATGTGTACGCGGCATGAGACTTTTTCACAGCCTGGCCACATAGAAAAGTCCAACATGTAGGGAGCACCATCAGACATTTTAGGAGCATAAATTATACATCTAATTTCATTCCTACCTATCACACGTTTGAATGTCCTGGAGACAGTGGAATTACCCACAAAATGACCCCATTTTGGAAAGAAAACATCCCAATGTTTCCAATTTACAAGCCAACCTCAATGCACTGTCTAATTGGGCAGCTAAGGGGCAAATGAGGTTTAATATTGATAAATGTAAAGTTATGCACTTGGGGGCTAAGAATATGCATGCATCATACATACTAGGGGGAGTACAATTAGGGGAATCCATAGTGGAGAAGAATCTGGGGGTTTTAGTAGATCATACGCTAAATAATAGCATGCAATGCCAAGCTGCAGTTTCCAAAGCGAGCAAAGTCCTTTCTTGTATTAAGAGATGTATGGACTCCAGAGAGGGAGATACAATTTTCCCATGTACAAATCATTAGTAAGACCTCATCTGGAATATGCAGTTCAGTTTTGGGCACTAGTTCTTAAAAAGGATAGCGGTGAACTGGAGCAAGTGCAGAGAAAGGCAACCAAACTGATAAGAGGCATGAAGGAGCTCAGCTATGAGGAAAGGTTAGATGAACTAAATGTATTCCCTCTTGAGAAGAGGAGATTAGGGGGGGATATGATCAACATGTACAAATACATAATTGGTCCATATAGGGAACTTGGTGTTGAGTTATTCACTTTAAGATCACAGAGGGCACAGGGGCACTCTTTACGTCTAGAGGAAAATGAGTTGGTTTTTTTTTTTTTTGATTTAATTTTTTTTATACTACTCTTTACGTCTAGAGGAAAAGAGATTTAATCTCCAAATACGGAAAGGTTTCTTCAGTAAGAGCTGTAAAAATGTGGAATAGACTCCCTCCAGAGGTGGTTCTGGCAATCTCAGTAGATTGCTTTAAAAGAGGCCTGGATTATTTCCTAGGTGTACATAGTTAGTTATATAGGTAGTTACATAGTTACATAGTAGGTGAGGTTGAAAAAGACACAAGTCCATCAAGTCCAACCTATGTGTGTGATTTCATGTCAGTATTACATTGTATAACCCTATATGTTGTGGTCGTGCTTATCTAATAGTTTTTTGAAACTATCAATGCTCCCTGCTAAAACCAACACCTGTGAAAGGGAATTCCACATCCTTGCTACTCTTAAAGTAACAAGCCCTCTACGCAGTTTAAGGTTAAACCTCTTTTCTTTTCATTTTAATGAGTGGCCACGTATTTTATTAAACCCTTCCGCTGAAAAGTTTTATCCCTATTGTGGGGTTACCAGTATGGTATTTGTAAATTGACTCTCAAGAGTCTTCTCTCCAGAGAGAATAAGTTCAGTGCTCATAACCTTTCCTCATAACTAATGTCCTCCAGTCCCTTTATTAGTTTTGTTGCCCTTCTCTGTACTTGCTCCATTTCCAGCACATCCTTCCTGCTGGTGCCCAGAACTGGACAGCATACTCCAGTCTTGTAGAGTGGGAGAATTATCACTTTATCCCTGGAGTTAATCCCCTTTTTAATGCATGCCAATTTCCTGTTTGCTTTGTTAGCAGCAGCTTGGCATTGCATGCCATTGCTGAGCCTATCATCTACTAAGACCCCCAGGTCCTTTTCCATCCTTGATTCCCCAGAGGTTCTCCCCCCAGTGAGTAGATTGCGTTCACATTTTTGCCCCCCAAATGTATTATTTAAAATTTTTACACATTAAACCTCATTTACCATGTAGTTGCCCACCTCATTAAAGTGGTTGTAAACCCTTACAAACCACTTGACCTACAGGTAAGCCTAGATTAAGGCTTACCTGTAGCCTACATGGTTTAGGAGATATTTGCCAAAAGACAGCACGCGCAAGCGCACTGAGCGCACCGATGTAAACGGTGATATGCCGCGAGTGGCGGCTCTCGTGCATATGCGTGGGAGTGACGTCACCGCGGCTCCGCCGAATGACAGCGCCGGAGCAGCGAGACCCACCAAGAAGATGGAGGCTCTGTACACAAGGGGGCAGCGGTGACTTTGCTGGCTCCTGTGTCAGGTAAGTGGCACATAATGGACTACTATGCGATGCATAGTAGTCCATTATGCATTACTTTTGCAGGGAAACAAAGAGGAAGTAAACCCATCAGGGTTTACTTCCTCTTTAATTTGTTCAGATCTACTTGCAAGGTTTCCACATCCTGCGGATAAGTTATTGCCCTGCTTAGATTAGTATTGTCCGCAAATACAGAGATTAAACTGTTTACCCCATCCTCCAGGTCGTTTATGAACAATTTAAATAAAATTGATCCCAGGACAGAACCCTGGAGGACCCCACTTTCCACCCCTGACTATATCGAGTGCTCCCCATTTATCATTACCCTCTGAACTCACCCTTGTAGCCAGTTTTTAATCCATGTACTCACCCTACGGTCCATGCCAACAGACCTTACTTTGTACAGTAAACATTTATGGGGAACTGTGTCAAATGCTTTTGCAAAATCCAGATATACTACATCTACAGGCCCTCCTTTATCTAGACAGCAGCTCACCTCCTCATAGAAGGTTAATAGATTGGTTTGGCAAGAACGATTCTTCATGAATCCATGCTGATTACTGCTAATGATACTGTTTTCATGACTAAAATTTTGTATATAGTCCCTTATCATCCCCTCCAAGAGCTTGCATACTATTGATGTTAGGCTAACTGGTCTGTTCCCAGGGATGTATTTTGACTAGGGTTGAGCGAACCCGAACTGTAAAGTTCGGGTCCGTACCGGACTTTTGGGTGTTCGGGACCCGGACCCGAACCCGAACTATTTGCTGTAAGTTCGGGTTCGGGTCCCGTGTTCGTCGCTGTATTGGCGCATTTTTAACAGCTGCAGGGCAGCCAATCGACGATCGTTTCACTAGTGTGCCCTTAGAAGCCATCACAGCCATGCCTACTAATGGCATGGCTGTGATTGGCCAGTGCAGCATGTGACCCAGCCTCTATATATAGTACACACACACAGCACACAGCATCATTCTGCTATAGACATAATTTTGCTTTTTTTTTTTTTTTTTCCAATAGCATTTTCTGCGTGTTCATACATACACGCTGTAGACAGTATCCGTGTATTCTGATATTGGAAAAACATTGCAAAAAAATTTAATTTTGCAGTGTTTTTTTTCTTCCCAATAGCATTTTCTGTGTTTTCATAAACGCTTTACATACTGTCCGTGTATTCTGATATTGGAAAAACATTGCAAAAAAATTTAATTTTGCAGTGTTTTTTTTCTTCCCAATAGCATTTTCTGCGTTTTCATAAACGCTTTACATACTGTCCATGTATTCTGATATTGGAAAAACATTGCAAAAAAAATTTAATTTTGCAGTGTTTTTTTTCTTCCCAATAGCATTTTCTGCGTTTTCATAAACGCTTTACATACTGTCCGTGTATTCTGATATTGGAAAAACATTGCAAAAAAATTTAATTTTGCAGTGTTTTTTTTTCTTCCCAATAGCATTTTCTGCGTTTTCATAAACGCTTTACATACTGTCCGTGTACTCTGATATTGGAAAATCATTGCAAAAAATGTTAATTTTGCAGTGTTTTTTTTCTTCCCAATAGCATTTTCTGCGTGTTCATAAACGCTTTAGACACTGTACGTGTATTCTGCTATATACAAAAACACCCATTTAGGGCGAGATCATAAATTTTAAAAATATGAGGAGATCATCAAAAAGGGGATGTGGCCCGGGTCGTGGTGCTGCTGGTGGCGCTCCTGTTGCAGGGAGAGGACGTGGTCGATCTGTGCCAGCTACACACACTAGTGAAACACCTTCCTCAGGTGCGAGTAGGCGACAGAGCCTGCAGCAGTATTTAGGCGCGCCTAATGAGGCTGTACGAATGTTGAGACCAGGACAAGTACAGGCGATAGTAGATTGGGTTGCTGCTGACAGTGCCTCCGGTTCCTTCACATTGTCTCCCACCCAGTCTCCTGATGAAAGTTCAGAGTTGGCACCTGCAGCCGATGTCCATCAGTCTTTCACCTCACCCACTTGCAAATCAGCCAATCAGTCTGAGCCCCAAATCATGCAGCAGTCTCTTCTGCTTTTTGATGACTCTGTTAGCAGGGTTTCCCAGGGCCATCCACCTAGCCCTGCCCCAGAAGTGGAAGAGATTGTGTGCACCGATGCCCAACCACTTATGTTTCATGATGAGTACATGGGAGGACCATCGCAGCACGTCTCGGATGATGACGAAACACAGGTGCCAACTGCTGCTGCTTTCGCCATTGTGCAGACCGACAAGGAGGGCAGGGGTGAATTTTGGGTGGAAGATGATGTGGAGGACGATGAGGTCCTTGACCCCACATGGAATCAACGTCATGCAGGTGACCAGTGTAGTTCAGAGGAAGAGGTGGTGGTGGCACAGAGCCACCAGCACAGCAGAAGAGGGAGCAGGGTGCAAAAGCGAAGCGTCCGTCCCCTAGACAGTACGTCTGCTACTGCCCAACGCAGCAAGGGACCGAGCACACCAAAGCCAGGTGCAAGGAGTTCCCTAGCGTGGCAGTTCTTCAGACAATGTCCTGATGACAAGACACGAGTGGTTTGCACGCTGTGCAATCAGAGCTTGAAGCGAGGCATAAGTGTTCTCAACCTGAGCACAACCTGCATGACCAGGCATCTAAGTGCAAAGCACAAGATGCAGTGGAGTAGACACCTCAAAAACCAAGAAAGGTCTCTGGCTCCTCCTGCTTCCTCTTCTGTTGCAGTCTCGGCCTCTTCATCCACCTCTGTAGTGACAGTGACACCTGCCAACCCGCAAACAGAGGATCTGCCAGCAACACTACCACCTGGGTCACCAACCATCTCCACAATGTCCCATGGAAGCGTTCAGCTCTCTATTTCCCAAACACTGGAGCGGAAGAGGAAGTACCCCCCTAGCCACCTGCGATCCCTGGTCCTGAATGCCAGCATTTCAAAATTCCTCGCCTTTGAAATGCTGTCATTCCGTCTGGTGGAGACGCAGAGTTTTAAAAGGCTGATGTCATTGGCTGTCCCACAGTACGTCGTGCCCAGCCGCCACTACTTTTCCAGACGAGCTATCCCTTCCCTGCAAAACCAAGTGGGGGACAAAATCAGGTGTGCACTGCGCAACGCCATCTGTGGCAAGGTCCACCTAACTACGGATGCGTGGACCAGTAACCACGGTCAGGGACGTTATATCTCCCTAACAGCACACTGGGTAAATGTAGTGGCGGCTGGGCCTGAGGCGGATAGCAGTTTGGCGCATGTCCTTCCACCACAGAGGATTGCAGGGCACTTCAGTTTGCCTCCTGTTGCTAACTCTTCCTACTCCGCCTCCTCATCCTCTACCGCCTCCTCATCCGGTCAGCGTAACACCTTCACCACCAACTTCAGCACAGCCAAGGCTAAACGACAGCAGGCAGTTTTAAAACTTTCCTGTTTGGGGGAAAAACCCCACACCGTGCAAGAGTTGTGGAGGGACATGGAACAACAGACCGATGAGTGGTTGGTGGCATTGAGCCTCAAGCCCGGCCTGGTGGTGTGCGATAATGGGTGAAATCTCGTAGCAGCTCTGGGCCTTGCCGGTTTGACGCACATCCCTTGCCTGGCGCATGTGCTGAACTTGGTGGTCCAGAGGTTCCTGAAGAATTACCCCGATATGCCAGAGCTGCTGCAGAAAGTGCGGGCCGTCTGTGCGCACTTTCGGCGTTCTCACACTGCTGCTGCTCTCCTGTCAGCGCTGCAGCGTAATTTCAGACTTCCCGCTCACCGTCTCATATGTGACGTGCCCACAAGGTGGAACTCCACCTTGCACATGCTTGCCAGACTGTGTGAGCAGCAGCAGGCGATAGTGGAGTCTCAGCTGCAGCACGCACGCGTGAGTCGCTCTGCGGAACAGCACTACTTCACCGCCAATAACTGGGCCTCCATGCGAGACCTGTGTGCCTTGTTGTGCTGTTTCGAGTACTCCACCATCATGGCCAGTGACGATGACGCCGCTCTCAGCGTTACTATCCCAGTTCTATGCCTTCTTGAAAAAACTCTTCAGGCAATGATGGAAGAGGATGTGGCACAGGATGAGGAGGAGGAGGAGGAAGAGGGTTAATTTCCAAAGCTTTCAGGGCAGTCATTTACAAGTGGCTACGAGGGTGGGTTCCTGCACCAACAAGCGCCAGGTACACAATTGTCTGGCAGCAAGGGCACAGTTCTAGAGGATGACGAGGTGGAGGATGAGGAGGAGATGGAGGAGGAGGAACCATGTTCACAGCAGGGTGGCACCCAGACCAGCTCATGTCCATCACTGGTGCGTGGCTGGGGGGATACAAAGGACACAGACGATACACCTCCCACAGAGGACAGCTTTTCCTTGCCTCTGGGCAGCCTGGCACACATGAGCGATTACATGCTGCAGTGTCTCCGCAACGACCGCCGAGTTGCCCACATTTTAACTGGTGCTGATTATTGGGTGGCCACCCTGCTGGATCCCCGTTACAAGGACAACGTGCCGTCCTTAATTACCTCACTGGAGAGTGATCGTAAGATACGCGAGTACAAGCGCACGCTGGTAGACGCGCTGCTGGTGGCATTCCCACTTGGAAGCGGGGGTACGGTGGAAGCACAAGGCGAAGGCAGAGGAGGAGGAAGAGGTCGCCAACGCAGCCGGGGCACCGCCAGCACCTCGGAAGGCAGGGTTAGCATAGCCGGAATGTGGAAAAGCTTTGTCAGCACGCCACAATCAGCACCACCAGCTGAGATGGAATGTCTTAGCAGGAGGCAGCATTTCACCAACATGGTGGAGCAGTATGTGTGCACACGCGTACACGTACTGCATGACGGGTCTGCCCCCTTCAACTTCTGGGTCTCCAAATTGGGCACATGGCCTGAGGCGTAAAGCCTTGGAGGTGCTGGCCTGCCCTGCCGCCAGTGTATTATCTGAACGTGTATTTAGCACGGCAGGATGGCTGGGACTGTGACATCACAGGGGGCGGGGTCACCATGTGACATGAGCATGTGACCCTGTCCCCAGGTCCCTATATAAGTCCCAGCACAGCGCGGCTCTGCCATTCCGGCCAGAGAGAGCGACGTGTCAACATCGGAAGAAGAAGAAGAGGCGCCGGTGGCGCGGAAAACGACGACCGCCGCAAGAACAGAAGAGACCCCGGAAGACCCCCCGAAGGCGTATCGAGACCCCCAGACGACGGCGGCGACGACGAAGAAGGTAGCCGGACTTCTCCGCTCGGTAAAAGAGCTTGGTAAATGGCGGAGGAGTCCGGCGAGAAGACCCCCAAGACGGAAGAAGACCCCCGGAGCAGTGCAATAAAATATTTTTTCAAAAGTGTGTGTGTTTTTTTACTTTACATTTTACACCTTAGTGAATGGGTAGGGGTACATCGTACCCCATACTCATTCACATAGGGTGAGGGGCCGGGATCTGAGGGCCCCCTTATAAAAGGGGGCTCCCAGATTCCGATAAGCCCCCGCCCGCAGACCCCGACAACCAACGGCCAGGGTTGTCAGGAAGAGGCCCTTGTTCTCATCAACATGGGGACAAGGTGCTTTGGGTTGGGGGGGGCGCACGGCCCCCCTTTCCCCAGGGCACCCCCCATGTTGAGGGCACGCGGCCTGGTACGGCTCAGGAGGGGGGGGCGCTCGTTCGTCCCCACCCCTTTCCTGGCCGGCCAGGCTGCGTGCTCAGATAAGGGTCTGAGATGGATTTGGGGGGGGGCCCCCACGCCGTTTTTCGGCGTGGGGATTCCCTTTAAATCCATGCCAGGTGACGGAGCTAGCGTGCCGGCATTTACTGCCTACGCTAGCTACGTACCTGAAGTTACGTTCTAAATGAACGGACTGCTCCGTGTGTGGGCAAGTCCGTTCATTTTCAAAAGTCCCGCAGACTTTGTCCAGCGGATTGTCCGCCGGAGAAGTCCGGTCGTGTGTGGGCAAGTCCACACGCTCGGAAAGTCCGGCGAAGCCAGCTGGAAAGTCCGGCGGATTGTCCGCTGGACTAGGTCCGCCGGGAAAAGTCCCTTCGTGTGTACGGGGCATTAGGGTACTATTCTTAGCCAGAAAACTCATTGCCAGGAAATGGATATCCACATCCCCCCCTACACATAAAGAATGGTTACAATCTGTAAATGATTCTCTTATCAGAGAACAGCTCACATATAAGCACAGAGGAAGCCCCCATAAATTAGAAAACATATGGGTCCCATGGTTAGACACACCGGGACTAGCACCATTTAGTTTGGTTCACAACAGAATTCTGGGTGGGAGGAATACCTCAAACAATACATAGATGTAATTTCTGTGCTGTACTTTTGAACATGTCATTATGCAAAGATTGAAAAGGAGACGAAATAGAAGCAATAATTCACAACAAAATTGACACTTTACTTCCCACTCACTTTAATATTCTTGAGAGATATTAAAACATAAAAGCACTTTAGGCCTGCGGAGGTCTTTTACAAAGTAGGTTGTATATAGTTTTCTCTTTTTTTTTTTTTTCTTTGTTTTGTGTTGCACACCGGTAAAGCTCCTCTCCTGCTAGGTTGGGAGAGGAAGTCCGACTTCACCACTTCCCACCTACGGGGTGGGGGTGAGGGGGGTATATAATTAATGTTATACACATGTGCATAAATACAGTGACCAAAAGGGATATACTCTAGGGCACTAAAGATAGGCTACTTGATAGGCACTGCTATATCTTAGTAAGATTGATAACATCTATAGTAATGCAAATAACTAAGCTGAATGTCCACATCAACTGATTTTGAATGTATAGATAACCAAAAGCGCCTTAGATTTAAGTATACTTTGAAAACAATAGAAATGTAACTTGGTCAGCATTTACCTATGTACCTTGCATATTGTGTAATTATGTGCACATGGTTGTTTGTGTTTTCTGTTTCGTTGTATGTTTCTAAATCTCAATAAAAACTATCTGATTTAAAAAGAATATGCATGCATCATACATGCTAGGGGGAGTACAACTGGGGGATCCGTAGTGGAGAAGGATCTGGGGGTTTTGGTAGATCATAAGCTCAATAATAGCATGCAATGCCAAGCTGTGGTTTCCAAAGCGAGCAAAGTCCTTTCTTGTATTAAGAGAGGTATGGACTCCAGAGAGAGAGATATAATTTTGCCCCTGTTCAAATCATTAGTAAGACCTCATCTGGAATATGCAGTTCAGTTTTGGGCACCAGTTCTCAAAAGGATATTGGGGAACTGGAGAAAGTGCAGAGAAGGGCAACCAAACTGATAAGAGGCATGGAGGAGCTCAGCTATGAGGAAAGATTAGAGGAACTGAATTTATTCACTCTTGAGAAGAGGAGAATAAGGGGGGATATGATCAACATGTACAAATATATAAGGGGTCCATATAGTAAACTTGGTGTTGAGTTATTCACTTTACGGTCAACACAGAGGACACGGGGGCACTCTTTACGTCTAGAGGAAAAGAGATTTATCTCCAAATACGGAAAGGTTTCTTCACAGTAAGAGCTGTGAAAATGTGGAATAGACTCCCTCCAGAGGTGGTTCTGGCTAACTCAGTAGATTGCTTTAAGAAAGGCCCGGATACTTTCCTAAATGTACATAATATAACTGGGTACTAACATTTATAGGTAAAGTTGATCCAGGGAAAAATCGGTTGCCTCTAGGGAGATCAGGAAGGGATTTTTTTCCCCTGCTGTAGCAGATTGGAGCATGCTCTTCTGGGGTTTTTTTTTGCCTTCCTCTGGATCAACTGTGGGTATAGAATTGGGTATATTGGATTGTACGATATTTTTTATTTTTATTTATTATTTCCTTGTTTTTATGGTTAAACTGGATGGACTTTTTTCAGCCTAGCTAACTATGTAACTATGTAACTATGTGCCGGAGGAAAGGGAGAGGTTGAAGATTTTGTTAGGGAGTTGAGGATAGAGTGGGAAGGTAGTCGCAGTAATTGTGAAGGGACAGGGTCCAGGGAACAGGTAGTGAGGTGGGCCATGGAGAGGAGTTTATCAACTTCATCTGTGGTAACTGGGCAAAAAGAGGAGAGTATTGAGTGTGGTGTTGGACCTATTGTGTTGGGTAGGGGAGGACGTTGAATGCTGGATATCTCCTCATGAATTGTGTCGATTTTGCTATTGAAATGGTTGGCAATCTGTTGAGCGTTAAGCAAGTTGGTGGGTGGTGGCAGTGGGGGGTGAAGTAAGGAATTAAGGGTAGAAAAGAGTTGACGAGGTTTGGATGAGAGGGTTTTGATGAGAGTGTTGTAATAGGTTTGTTCAGCAGCGTGGAGGCAGGAGTTGTATTTAAGAAGGGCAGATTTGTAGAGGGTAAAGTCTTGTAGGGACTTAGATTTAAGCCACGCTCGCTCAAGAGCACGGCTGTGTCTCTTGAGACTTCTGGTGTTGTCGGTATGCCAGGGTTGTGGCAGTGGTTAGGTCTGGGCAGGACAGGGTGTTTTTTGTCATAAAGGCCATCAGTAGCAGAGTGAAGAAGGGAAGGGTTGGGAAGGGTTGAGGTTGCGAAGGTTTCTGCAGGTAGTGGATTGTGGGTTGGCAGCATGGGATGTAGGAGACAAAGAGAGAGTGAAATGGATAAGGTTGTGATCAGAGATGGGCTATCTTCATTTTGACAGGGTAAGTGTGAGGCAGAATACGAGCGGGCCGGGGGCACACTGGCAGATTTTGGCACACTGGTAGCATTTGGCACACTGGCAGCATTGGGCACACTGGCAGCATTTGGCACACTGGCAGCATTGGGCACACTGTCACTCTGGCAGCATTTGGCACACTGGCAGCATTGGGCACACTGGCAGCATTTGGCACACTCGCAGCATTGGGCACACTGGCAGCATTTGATGGGCACACTGGCAGCATTTGATGGGCACAGTGGCAGCGTTTGATGGCATTGTGGCTTCGTTTAATGGGCACAGTGGCAGCATTTGATGGCACAGTGGCAGTGTTTGATGGCACAGTGGCTGCGTTTAATGGCACAGTGGCAGCGTTTGATGTTTTAAAAGAAAAAAATAAATCAGTTTGTTTGCACCCCCCCAAAATATTTTAGCACCAGCCACCACTGGTCTCAGTTGTGAATGGGGAGCAGGTATGTTAAATTTGGAGTTATCGCCCTCACTCTCTCATACTGGAAGTTCAACATGGCACCTCATGGCAAAGAACTCTCTGAGGATCTGAGAAAAATAAGTTTTGCTCTACATAAAGATGGCCTAGGCCAGTGATGGTGAACCTTGGCACTTCAGATGTTTTTGAACTACATTTCTCATGATGCTCTTGCACTCTGCAGTGCAGTTTAGCATCATGGGAAATGTAGTTCCAAAACATCTGGAGTGACAAAGTTCACCATCACTGGCCTAGGCTATAAGAAGATTGCCAAGACCCTGAAACTCAGCAGAAGCACGGTGGCCAAGACCATACAGTTATTTAACAGGACAGGTTCCACTCAGAACAGGCTTCGCTATTGTCGACCAAAGAAGTTGAGTGCACGTGCTCAGCGTCATATCCAGAGGTTGTCTTTGGGATATAGATGTAGGAGTGCAATGCTGAAGAGGTTGAAGGGGTGGTCAGCCTGTCAGTGCTCAGACTAAACGCCGCACACTGCATCAAATTGGTCTGCATGGCTGTCGTCCCAGAAGGAAGTCTCTTCTAAAGATGATGCACAAGAAAGCCTGCAAACTGTTTGTTGAAGACAAGCAGACTAAGGACATGGATTACTGGAACCATGTCCTGTTGTCTGATGAGACTAAGATAAACTTGTTTGGTTCAGATGGTATCAAGCGTGTGTAGCTGCAACCAGGTGAGGAGTACAAAGACAAGTGTGTCTTGCCTACAGTAAAGCATGGTGGTAGGAGTGTCATGGCCTTGGGCTGCATGAGCGCTGCCGGCACTGGGGCGCTACAGTTCATTGAGGGAACCATGAATACCAACATGTACTATGACATACGAAAGCAGAGCATGATCCCCTCCCTTTGGATACTGGGCAGCAGGGCAGTATTCCAACATAATAACGACCCCAAACACACCTTCAAGACGGCCACTGCCTTGCTAAATTTAGAAGATGAGGGTAAAGGTGGTAGACTGGCCAAGCATGTCTCCAGACCTAAACCCTATTGAGCATCTGTGGGGCATCCTCAAACGGAAGGTGGAGGAGCATATGGTCTCTAACATCCACCAGCTCATGATGTTGTCATTGAGGAGTGGAAGAGGACTCCATTGGCAACCTGTGAAGCTCTGGTGAACTCCATGCCCAAGAGGGTTAAGGCAGTGCTGGAAAATAATGGTGGCCACACAAAATATTGACACTTTGGCCAAATTTGGAAATTTTCACGTAGGGTCTGTACTCACTTTTGTTGCCAGCGGTTTAAACATTAATGGCTGTGTGTTGAGTTATTTTAAGGGGACAGCAAATTTACACTTATACAAACTGTACACTCACTACATTGTAGCAAAATGTAATGTTTTATGTGTTGTCACATGAAAAGATATAATAAAATATTTTCAAACATGTGAGGGGTGTACTCACTTTTGTGAGATAGTGTAGTTTGTACTGTTTATTGCTGACTTTGTGGTTTCTTGAGTTGATCCCAGTCTAGTGGCACTGAACTCTATTCTAAGTTACCTTGACATAGTGAACATACTGTTCAGTAGACTGTGTCTTAAACTACCTTCTGTGTGTTCATTTATGTGCAAACCACCAGTTATTCTAACCCACACTACTACGTTGAGTTCATTCACCACTAAATGGTCTTGTGTCTATTTCCTGGTTTTAATTAACAGCCAAATTAAAGGTATCTATGCTTGTGTTCTTATAAGTGCTTGCAGTAACTTTCATTTAACAAGGTGTGTCAGAGGAGCTGAGGGTTGTTCTTGGAGTCGTGGAGTGGAACAGAGAACCCAAATTAGCAAGAGGCTCCTACAGGGGTAATGATACGGAGGGTTGAGACAAGCTATTTACCATTGACACGGGTGCTTACAATGTTTAGTTTTTATTCATTTAGGTAAAATGTTTATCCCAATGGGAAACAAAACGTTTGCTGTAACGTCTTATAAAGTGTTGGCTGGATTTCAGCCTCAATTTGTTAGTCACTTCCATACAAATCTGCTAGGGCATCTAATGCCGCGTACACACGAGCAGATTTTCAGTTAGGAAAAAATTTGGATGGTTTTTCCAATGGAATTCTGCTCAAGCGTGGCTTGCATACACACGGTCACACAAAAGTTCTCAGAACTTTTGACTGTCAAGAACGCAGTGACATACAACACTACGACAAGCCGAGAAAATTAAGTTCAATGCTTCCGAGTATGCGTCGAATTATTTCTGAGCCTGCGTGATTTTTTTGTGTGTCCGAATTGCATACAGACGATCGCATTTTCAGATAGGAACTTTTTCCGACCGAAAAATAGAGAACATGCTCTCAATCTTTTGCTGGCTTGATTTCAGCCAGCAAAAGACCGATGGAGCATACACACGGTCCCATTTTCCGTCAAAAAGCTCTCATCAGAGTTTTGCTGGCAGCATTTCCGATCATGTGTACACTACCCTCTCCTTAGATTAACAATCCTGCTCTCCACCTTACTACTTCATCCAG
This sequence comes from Lithobates sylvaticus, assembly GCA_028564925.1. NCBI lineage: Eukaryota > Metazoa > Chordata > Amphibia > Anura > Ranidae > Lithobates > Lithobates sylvaticus. The sequence continues at coordinate 55,846,563 of CM053035.1, forward strand.
AACGCAGACACCATAAGACAGGAAGTGTTTTGCTGTCTGGTTCACCAGGTGAAATAAAGGAAAAAAGACTAAACATAGAAAACGAATTCAGCCACCACATCAAATGATTGGTAAGCTGAAATATTTCATTTTTGTATTTGGGTTTAATACTGTTTCAATTGTGAGATTTTTTAAACTTTCAATTGACAAGTTTTCCTTATTGCCAATAGGAGCCAGGTTTCCATTATTTTCCTAGTTCAAGTTTATAATACAACAGAAATGTCATATTAGTAGCTTTTGGCAAAACAGATATTGTCCCTTCAGAAACTTTTTTTGGCACCTGTGGGGCTGAACCGTGAAAAACGAAATTGTGACTTACCTGTAAATTCGAAATCTTGGAGTACAGCTAGGACACAGGCAATATAATTCTAAACCATGGGAATATAGAAGCGTACCTTCAGGTGATTGGACACTGGCAAGCTTTTGAGGACATGCCCCCCTGAGGCACCTTCCTATATTCCTACCCATCTCCATAAATCCTCAGTTGGGTAGCAAGCAATGCATAGTAAACCAAGGAAAGCAAGGGAGGGTGGCCTGTGCAGGGGAGGAAAGCAAGGGAGGGAAGCTAGGGAGGGTGGCCTCTGTAGTCCAAGATATGTAATTTACAGGTAAATGAAATGAATTCAAAGAGGGGGCAACAGCTAGGCAAACAGAACTGTGTCAACCGGCCCAAAAACAACAGTGAAACAAAGTGCTGCTGAAGGATCAAAGCTGCCTCTGCAGAAGATTGGATGTCCGCTTGGAAATACTTTTAAAAAGTATAAACAGAAGACCAGGTGGCGGGCTTACACTGTTTAGCTACAGAGGCTTGCTGCCGAACAGCCCAGGAAACTCCCACCGCAGGAGGGGGTTTTTACTTAAGAGCATAATGCCTTGCAGTCAAGTTCCTCATCCATTGTGTAATAGTGAATTTTGAAGTGCCTCCGGGATCAGCTGCTTCCAGTGCCTGGCTTCCATCTGAAGAGGAAAACGAAATTAAAACTCAGTGCTGCACCTATAACTGGGATTGCATGATATCCTGCATAACAACGTGATCAATTAAAGTGCTCAGTAATGATTTAATATTAATAAAGTGCAAAACATTAAAGTGAAATTGTTCAAATGCAATTCCAACAATCATGAAGAAAAAAATGAAGGGAAAGATATATAGGCATACACTAACAGTGACTAAATGTGCCAAAATATTAGAATAATGAAGACAAAAGGTTCATGCACCAATATGGTGCTAATATAATTAAATGGAGTTCATCAAGTGAATTTCAAGTGTGGTTCATCAAAAAACTGGAGTAGGTAGTAGACAACTCAATTGAAATCTGGTTACTTCCTGTATCCCCCTCTTGGTTCCCCACTCACCATATATAGTAGGGAAAAAAGCCTGTAGTCAAGTTGGTTTCCGTCCACCGGGTGGGTTGGTGTATACTATTGTCCTGAGATGTGCTTGTTCTGTCCATCAGAGGTTTATATTCTGATTATCTGTGTTGATTAAAATGACATTTAATGTTGTATTTCTATAGAAATCATTTGCAGAGTGTAGGCGCCATCTAGCGCCCTTTTTGGTATTGTTTCAACTTTGTTATTATTAAATATATAACCCAGGAAGTGTTTAGAAGGCAAAGTATTCTGGGTAAAATCTCACAGGAAGAGACACATTCACCATGCTTTTCAAGACACTGCAGGAGGCAGGATATGTATTATTTCAATCTCTTACCATCATCCCTTAGAGAACTTAAAAAGTAAGTTTTTACTGTCTCATATTGTACTGTGTATCTTTGTCTCTGAAATGTATGCTAAATGTATGGTATATAGTACTTATGAAGGTTTATTCTTGTTATTTGTAGTTTCACCTAGCTTGTTCCAATAAACTGCGATCGAAGGAATATGGTATCATGTTTATGAGATAAAAAGGGTTTAGCTGAATGTCCTTGAGACAGAACAGTGATATTTTCAAGCTGACCTCTGAAGGGAAGATAAGCTGACTTCGGAAGTCTGTACAGCCCGGGGCTACACAGTTACCATACAGTCAGAAGCCTTAAAGAAGCAGGCCTGTGGGAGGCAAAGCAAGCAGCCACGCTACACAGAGACATTCTCTGTCAAACAGTACCGACACTAACGGTCTCTATACAGCAAGACAGCTTCTTCCCCGCAGCCATGTCTCACAGAGGAACATCTTCTTACAAAACACGATCACAAGCAAGCTCATCAAGGTCACCCGTCACAAATGCAGCAGCCATCGCTCATTCAAAAGCTGAAGCATTCGCAGACCAAGAGCTGCAGATGAAAAAAGAAAAGGCCCACCTTGAAGCAGAAAAGGTACGCATGGAACAAGAAAGAGAGAAGGAAAGTGTACGCATGGAACAAGAGAGAGAGCAAGAAAGAGTACTCATGGAAAAAGAGAAAGAGCAACAAAGAATACGCCTGGAGGTCGAGCTAGCTCTGCAGGAGGCATCTCTGAAACTGCAGCAAGCTATCTTAGAAGCTAACATGGAGAAGCTGGCAGTGGAACGAGATGCTGCCGCCACCATTGCAGAAGCTCTAGAAGCAGCCGTCTATGATGAGCCAAGAGCAGGTACAGTGGTGTGAAAAAGTGTTTGCCCCCTTCCTCATTTCCTGTTCCTTTGCATGTTTGTCACACTTAAGTGTTTCGGAACATCAAACTAATTTAAACAATAGTCAAGGACAACACAAGTAAACACAAAATGCAATTTGTAAATGAAGGTGTTTATTATTAAAGGTGAAAAAAATCCAAACCATCATGGCCCTGTGTGAAAAAGTGATTGCCCCCCTTGTTAAAACATACTATAACTGTGGTTGTCCACACCTGAGTTCAATTTCTCTAGCCACACCCAGGCCTGATTATTGCCACACCTGTTCACAATCAAGGCATCACTTAAATAGAGCTGCTTGACACAGTAAGGTCCACCAGAAGATCCTTAAAAGCTACACATCATGCCGAGACCCAAAGAAATTCAGGAACAATTGAGAAAGAAAGTAATTGAGATCTATCAGTCAAAGCTTTGGGAATCCAGCGAACCACAGTGAGAGCCATTATCCACAAATGGCGAAGACATGGAACAGTGGTGAACCTTCCCAGGAGTGGCCGGCCGCCCAAAATTACCCCAAGAGCGCAGCGACGACTCATCCAAGAGGTCACAAAAGACCCCACAACAACGTCCAAGGAACTGCAGGCCTCACTTGCCTCAGTTAAGGTCAGCGTTCATGCCTCCACCATCAGGAAAAGACTGGGCAAAAATGGCCTGCATGGCAGAGTTCCAAAGAGAAAACCACTGCTGAGCAAAAAGAACATCAAAGCTCGTCTCAATTTCTCCACAACACATCTTGATGATCCCCAAGACTTTTGGGACAACATTCTGTGGACCGATGAGACAAAAGTGGAACTCTTTGGAAGGTGTGTGTCCAAGTATATCTGGCGTAGAAGGAACACTGCATTTCAGAAAAAGAACATTATACCAACAGTAAAATATGGTGGTGGTAGTGTGATGGTCTGGGGCTGTTTTGCTGCTTCAGGACCTGGAAGACTTGCCGTGATAAAAGGAACTATGAATTCTGCTGTCTACCAAGAGATCCTGAAGGAGAATGTCCGACCATCTGTTCGTGTACTCAAGCTGAAACGAACTTGGGTTCTGCAGCAGGACAATGATCCTAAACACACCAGCAAGTCCACCACCGAATGGCTGAAGAAAAACAAAATGAAGACTTTGGAGTGGCCTAGCCAAAGTCCAGACCTGAATCCTATTGAGATGTTGTGGTATGACCTTAAAAAGGCCGTTCATGCTCGAAAACCCTCTAATGTAACTGAATTAGGACAATTCTGCAAAGATGAGTGGGCCAAAATTCCTCCAGGACGCTGTAAAAGCCTCATTGCACGTTATCGCAAACGCTTGGTTGCAGTTGTTGCTGCTAAGGGTGGCCCAACCAGTTATTAGGTTTAGGGGCAATCACTTTTTCACACAGGGCCATGATGGTTTGGATTTTTTTTCACCTTTAATAATAAACACCTTCATTTACAAATTGCATTTTGTGTTTACTTGTGTTGTCCTTGACTATTGTTTAAATTGGTTTGATGTTCCGAAACACTTAAGTGTGACAAACATACAAAGGAACAGGAAATGAGGAAGGGGGCAAACACTTTTTCACACCACTGTAGCAGCATACCAGGCCTAGAGGAAGACCACCAAGATTCCTTGCAATGCACATTGGATTATGTCTACCAGCACTGTGACCCAAGCAGCATCCCACAACAAGAAATTAAACGTGACATCAGTGAGTTACATCAAACAAAGCAGCAACAAGCCGACCTTGGACCCTAATGCTACAGGCATGAAAAATCTGACAGAGTTCCAGACTTTCCAGTCGCAACCAAACCTTCTACTCCACAAGGTACCCAGCCTTCATACAAACATCAAACACCAGTCTTCACTCCAAAGGTGTATGCAACGAGCCAGTACGAACTGCCAACCTTATGCAAGTTTGAACCCAGCGCATCTAAAGAAGAGACTTCTACCAGGTATGCCTTTACACCGCACCACAATACACCAGCAGCCTACCCTAATGCCAATCAGGCAACTCAAAGCTCCAGTAGCAGTGCACAAAACTAAAATTTCTTCCCACAGATGTGCAGAGTTCCAGCCAGAGGATCAAGACAATGACCCTACTAAGTTCTGCCCTCTACATAAGATGCCACATCCTCTTCTGAAATGTAGAGCCTTCAGGACAAAGACCATCCAGGATCGCAAAGCTTTCCTCAAAGAGAACAACATGTGTTACAAGTGCTGCTCTTCATCCACACACTTCGCCAAGGACTGTAAGATCTGTGTCAAATGCACAGGGTGTGACAGCACAGAGCACAACACAGCTTTACACCCAAGGCCTACTCCAAGAACCTTCCCACCTGTCCATGGTGACAAGGAGCAAGTCAGGGAGACCAAAGACTCTAGTACAGATGCCACAGCAATCACTTTGCAGTGCACTGAAGTCTGCAAAAGAAGTACAGGTGGCAGATCCTGCTCTAAAATCTGTCTAGTAAAAGTTTACCCAAAGGGACGCAGAGACAAAGCAGTCAAGCTCTACGTCATCTTGGATGATCAGAGTAATAAGTTACTAGCTAGACCTGTGTTTTTTGACATTCTAAACCTTAAAGGCCCCAGCAGCCCCTACTCCCTTAGGACTTGTGCAGGTACAGTGGAAACGGCAGGGAGAAGAGCTGACGGCCTACAAATTGAATCTATAGATGGTAAGACATGCCTACCCTTACCGACCATAATAGAGTGCAACCAGATGCCAGATAACAGATCAGAGATTCCCACACCAGACGCAGCAGCTCACCAGACCCACTTGAAGCACATAGCAAATCTCAAACCAGAACTTGATGATCAGGCTCAGATAATCTTACTCCTAGGGAGGGATATATTGCAAGTCCACAAAGTAAGGAAACTGATCAACGGTCCTAAAAGTGCTCCATATGCCCAAAAACTAGATCTTGGGTGTGTCATTAGAGGTGATGTTTGCCTGGGAGGTGCACACAAACCGGCATCTGTTAATAATCTGCTCACTAGTACCCTCGAGAATGCTCGTCCTTCTCTTTTCCAACCCTGTCAAAATCGCATCCTCATAAAGGAGCTACCTCACAACAACCCTGTACCTCTTCTTTCCTAAGTCCCCTCTGTGACAGCAATACCTATGACGATGACCAAAGCGACTCTCAGTGTTCAGGAGAACAAAGGCGGACAACCAGGTAGCAATGTCCATTGAGGATAGGATCTTCCTAGAGGTTATGGAAAGCAGTATGGAGAAAGACGTGACTAATAACTGGGTAGCACCTCTTCCCTTTAGGCCACAAAGACAACGTTTGCCTAAGAACAGAGAACTAGCATATAAACGCCTCACTTCCCTAAGACACAATCTGCAAAGGAAACCAGAGATGAGAGAACATTTCTTTTCCTTCATGGGCAAAATATTCCAGAATGGTCATGCTGAGGTAGCCTCAGACCTAAAAGACTCAGACTCAGACTGTTGGTACTTACCCATATTTGGGGTCTATCACCCTAAGAAGCCAGGGCAGATTAGAGTGGTGTTTTATTCCAGTGCCAAGCATGAGGGTGTCTCTCTAAATGATGTCCTTCTTTCTGGCCCTGACCTCAACAACAGACTATTAGGAGTACTCGTCCGCTTCCGCAAGGATTCAGTCGCATTCATGGCAGACATACAACAAATGTTCTATTGTTTTCTCGTTAAAGAAGAACACCAAATCCTTTCTGAGGTTTCTGTGGTTCAGGGACAACAATCCCTCTGGAGACATTACAGAATACCGCCTGAGGGTGCACATATTTGGCAACAGCCCTTCCCCTGCAGTTGCTATATATGGACTCAGACACTCTGCTAGAGTGGGAGTGTCAGAGTATGGGTCAGATGTCAGACAATTTGTGGACAAGGATTTCTATGTAGACAATTGCTTGAAATCACTACCCACAAATGAAGCCGCAATCAGTCTCCTCAAAATAACTCAGGCAATGCTTGCGTGTTCCAACTTAAGGCTCCACAAGATTGCTTCCAACAGTAGAGAAGTTTTAGAAGCCTTTCCTGTCCAAGACCATTCCAACGAGTTAAAGGACTTAGATCTAGGCACAGACTCACTTCCCATGCAGCACAGCCTTGGTTTGCTTTGGGACTTAAGATCTGACACCTTTACTTTCCAAGTAAACACAGAAGAAAAACCCTTTACCCGTAGAGGTCTCCTGTCTACCATAAACAGCCTTTACGATCCTTTAGGCATTGCAGCACCTTTCACCATCTGGGGTAAGGCACTACCACCACCCTCTCCTCACCGTCAGGAAGAACCTATGGCTAGAGTGGAAGGACTCACTAACAGCGCTATCAAATCTACCATGTGACAGGCTTAGCATGGATCCGCCTTTCACTAATGTTGGACTTGATGTCTTTGGTCCCTGGTCTGTAGGGATGAGCCGAACACCCCCGGGTTCGGTTCGCACCAGAACCTTCGAACGGACCGAAAGTTCGCGCAAATTTTCGAACCCTATTCGTTATAATGGACGCGAACGTTCGAAATCAAAATTGCTAATTGCAACGGCCAATATGCATGTTAATGTCATAAAACAGGTTTGGGGACCCGGGTCCTGCCCCAGGGGACATATATCAATGCAAAAAGAACTTTTAAAAACTAACGTTTTTTCGGGAGCAGTCATTTTAATGATGCATGAAGTGAAAAAAAAAAAGTGAAATTTTCCTTTAAATATGGTACCTGGGGGGTGTCTAAAGTATGCCTGTGAAGTGGCATGTGTTTCCCGTGTTTAGAACTGTCCTTGCACAAAATGACATTTGTAAAGGAAAAAAAGAAGCCATTTAAAACCACTTGCGGCTTTAATGTCATGTCTTGTCCTGGCCGCCATTTGGCTGAAAATCCTTGAGAAAAAGGGCATGGCTACCCCATCAAGCCCCCCCCCCCCCCACCCAAGCCCCTTTGGGTCTTGTATGGATATTAAGGGGGACCCCGCACCCAAAATAAAACCCTAAACCTACAACCCTATATACTCTGAACAGCAGTATATAGGTGGTGCAAACAAGACACGGACTGTAGGTTTGTTCTTAAGTAGAATCTGAACAGGTACATTATGAAGTGTAGCTCCATCCCAAAAAAATCTATTTTTAAGCTTTTTGGAGAACATAGGGAGGGGTTAACATTTGCTGTCTTTGCACATCTGTTCAGAACATGTCACCTCACTTTCCGTCCCAATGACAAATGTTTTTGGAAAAGTGGGGTTTTAATTGAAACAAGGATTGGTGATAAAGCATCAGTAGAGAGGAGATACCTTTTTCCCAAATTAAATCTAACATGATAGAATTTCCCTTCCTAGGGGTAGATTTCCTCTCACTTCCTGTTTCTCTTTCCGTTTGCAAGTAGGAGTTGTTTGTAAGTTGGATGTTTGAAAGTAGGGGCCTGCCGTATATACTCTGCAGAAATTTGCCCTATTAGATGTTGGTGTAGCCACAAGACTGGTGGGCACAGGAATGGGCCCTGCTGTGAGTTAATAGATCAAGATTTGTACTTGCATGCACCTGTTGAACCGGGCAGAAAAATTTGGCCTTTGGTGGTGGTGGTGGTGGTGGACGGTGTTGCCACAAGACTGTAAGCCCTCACAGTTACTCTTGGTGGGCGCAGGAATGGGCCCTGCTGTGAGTTATTAGATCAAGATTTGTAATTTCATGCACCTGTTGAACAGGGCAGAAAAATTGGGCCTTTGGTGGTGGTGGTGGTGGACGGTGTTGCCACAAGACTGTAAGCCCTCACAGTTACTCTTGGTGGGTGCAGGAATGGGCCCTGCTGTGAGTTATTAGATCAAGATTTGTAATTGCATGCACCTGTTGAACAGGGCAGAAAAATTGGGCCTTTGGCGGTGGTGGTGGACGGTGTTGCCACAAGACTGTAGGCCCTCATAGTTACTCTTGGTGGGCGCAGGAATGGGCCCTGCTGTGAACTATTAGATCAAGATTTGTAATTACACGCCCCTGTTAAACAGGGGCTGAAAAATTGGGCCTTAGGTATTGGTGCTGGTGCCACAACACTGCAACCCCTCACAGATACTGTACTTTTAGCACAGCAATGAGACCTGTTGCAAAGCATTGCCTAAAAATTGTAATTACACGCCCCAACAGGGGCTGAAAAATTGTGCCTTAGGCACTGGTGCTGGTGCCACAACACTGCAACCCCTCACAGATACTGTACTTGGAGCACAGCAGTCACACCTGTTGCGAAGCATCTTTTTAAAAAATTGTAATTACACGCCCCTGTTATACAGGGGCTGAAAAATTGTGCCTTAGGCACTGGTGCTGGTGCCACAACACTGCAACCCCTCACAGATACTGTACTTGGAGCACAGCAGTCACACCTGTTGCGAAGCATCCTTTTAAAAAATTGTAATTACACGCCCCTGTTATACAGGGGCTGAAAAATTGGGCCTTAGGCATTGGTGCTGGTGCCACAACACTGCAACCCCTCACAGATACTGTACTCTTAGCACAGCAATGAGACCTGTTGCAAAGCATTGCCTAAAAATTGTAATTACATGCCCCAACAGGGGCTGAAAAATTGTGCCTTAGGCACTGGTGCTGGTGCCACAACACTGCAACCCCTCACAGATACTGTACTTGGAGCACAGCAGTCACACCTGTTGCGAAGCATCTTTTTTAAAAATTGTAATTACACGCCCCTGTTATACAGGGGCTGAAAAATTGTGCCTTAGGCACTGGTGCTGGTGCCACAACACTGCAACCCCTCACAGATACTGTACTCTGAGCACAGCAATGAGACCTGTTGCAAAGCATTGCCTAAAAATTGTAATTACACGCCCCAACAGGGGCTGAAAAATTGTGCCTTGGGCACTGGTGCTGGTGCCACAAGACTGCAACCCCTCACAGATACTGTACTTGGAGCACAGCAGTCACACCTGTTGCGAAGCATTTATAAAAAAAATTGTAAGTACACGCCCCTGTTATACAGGGGCTTAAAAATTGTGCCTTAGGCACTGGTATGGTGGCATGGATCATTGAGGAGGAGGAAGAGGATAGTCAGTGAACATAACAGGACAGTCACTCAGCATCAGCATAGGCAGTCTTGAAGGGATGTGACATTATAAATTATTCCGTTATATCCGCTTCAGGTGCCTGGTAGCTGGTGGTGATCCAAGACTGATTCATTTTTATGAAGGTCAGTCGATCAACCGAGTCGGTGGACAGGCGCCCCCTATGATCGGTGACAAATCCTCCAACAGCACTGAATGTGCGTTCGGAAAGAACGCTGGATGCAGGACAGGCCAGTAGCTCAATTGCATACTGTGCAAGCTCTGGCCAGTGATCCATCCTCAGGACCCAGTAAGCCAGAGGATTTTCGGTGGGAAAGGTGTCCAAGTCTGACCTTGCCCCTAGGTATTCCTGCACCATGTATATCAGACGCTGGCGATGGTTGCTGGAACCGATCATACCTTGGGGCTGCGGACTAAAAAATTGTTTGAACGCATCGGTCAGATGTCCACCTTCCCCACCGCTCCTTCTGCTACTGACCGAAGCCTCAGCAACTCGTCGTCCAGGACCAGGAGTTTGTAACCTCCCAGTTTCTGGGAACGCGTTGCACAGACCTTTCTGCAAGGCCTCCCTGAGATGTCTCATCCTTTGCTCCCTCTGCGACGGCAAGATAAGGTCCGCAACCTTACCCTTGTACCGTGGATCAAGGAGAGTGGCCAGCCAGTAATGGTCCCTCTCCTTGATCCGAAGAACACGAGGATCCTTCCGCAGGCTTTGCAGGATCAGGGAGGCCATGCAGCGTAGGTTAGCTGAGGCATTCGGTCCGGAGTCTTCTGGGTCACTGAGGATGACATGATCGCCAGCCACCTCCTCCCAGCCACGTACAAGTCCACTGGTTTGTTGGGACTGTACATCATCCCTAAAAGACTGCTGCTGCTGATGCTGAGTGCCAGGCTCCACCTCCATGCTCACACAATCCTCCTCCTCCTCCTCCTCCTCCTCCTCCTCATCCTCTTCCTGTGTGATGGGTGGGACAGAAGGAACACTGTCTGGATAAAGGGGGCCTTGAGAGGCAAGGAAGTCCTCCTCTTCCTGCCTCTGTTCTGCCTCAAGTGCCCTGTCCATTATACCACGCAGCGTATGCTCCAACAGGTGGACAAGAGGTACAGTGTCACTGATGCATGCACTGTCACTGCTCACCATCCTCGTGGCCTCCTCAAATGGTGAGAGGACAGTGCATGCATCCCTGATCATGCTCCACTGGCGTGGGGAAAAAAAGCCAAGCTCCCCTGACCCTGTCCTGGTGCCGTAGTCGCAAAGGTACTCATTGATGGCCCTCTGCTGCGTGTGCAGTCGCTGCAGCATGGCCAACGTTGAGTTCCACCTGGTGGGCATGTCACATATTAGGCGGTTCTTGGGCAGGTTCAGCTCCTTTTGCAGCTCAGTCAGCCGAGCACTGGCATTATAAGATCGGCGGAAATGCACACAGACTTTCCTGGCCTGCCTCAGGACATCCTGTAAGCCTGGGAACCTGCCCAAGAACCGCTGCACCACCAGGTTGAGGACGTGAGCCATACAGGGCACATGGGTGAGCTGCCCCTGTCGCAGGGCGGAGAGGAGGTTGGTGCCATTGTCAGAAATGACCATTCCTGACTTCAGCTGGCATGGCGTCAACCACCTCTCGGCCTGCCCCTGCAGAGCTGCCAGAACCTCTGGCCCAGTGTGGCTCCTGTCCCCCAAACACACCAGCGCAAGCACGGCATGGCATCTTTTTGCCTGCGTACTTGCGTAGCCCCTTGTACGCCTACGGAGCACCGCTGGTTCCGAGGACAGAGCACTGGAGGAAGAAGAAGAGGAGGGGGTGGAGGAGAGAGGTGTGTCACAACCAGTAGTAGCATTTTGGAGGCATGGTGGCGGAACAACCTCCAACACTACTGCACCTTGTCCTGCATCCCTCCCAGCTGCCAATAGAGTGACCCAATGGGCCGTGAAAGAAAGATAACGTCCCTGTCCATGCCTGCTGGACCATGAGTCAGCGGTAATATGCACCTTACCGCTGACCGCCCTGTCCAGCGAGGCATGGACATTGCCTTCCACATGCCGGTAGAGAGACGGAATCGCCTTCCGTGAGAAAAAGTCGCGTTTGGGAACCTGCCACTGAGGAATAGATTTATGGACTCGGAGGAAGGTAAGAGACTAATGGAGGGAGACACCGGAGAAGACAGTTAGATGGAGGAGTGGAATTTAAAAGTGGAAGTAAAAGAAATATCCTTAAACCGGCGGGACGAGGTGGAGGGGAGAGGGGGGAAGACTCCCCCCTTTTTTTTTTTCTTCCCCTTTTTTGGGGGGGTGGGGGGATGGTAGGGGGGTAAACTGGAAAGGAAAATGGGGGGAGGAGAGACCCATAAAGGGGAAGGAAAGACCTCGAGGGAAATTATTGGATGGCCACCAAATAAGACTAGGAGGCTTGGGAGATAAAAGAAAAGGGTTGCATGGATAAAATGGACCTAAGACGAAGAGGTTACCTAGACGAGATAAATTAAGTTTGAAATTAAGTTAGAAATGAAGAATGTTCAGCACTATATGTTATGTGTACTTTACCTGCTCAGAATGGCCGTTTAACCTCGTGTATGTGATTTCACTCTTCTCGCCTTATTGTATTTACTTTTATTGTTTGAATGAAAAAATTGAATAAAAACTAAAAATATGAAAAAAATATATGCACCTTACCGCTGACCGCCCTGTCCAGCGAGGCATGGACATTGCCTTCCACATGCCGGTAGAGAGACGGAATCGCCTTCCATGAGAAAAAGTGGCGTTTGGGAACCTGCCACTGAGGAACCGCACATTGAACAAACTCACGGAAGGGGGCCGAGTCTACCAACTGAAAAGGCAGCAGTTGAAGTGCTAGCATTCAACCGCTGGGCATGTGGATGGCTGGGAGTATACTTCTTTCGACGGTCCAGCAGCTGACTCAACCCCCTGACTGATGTGTTCTCTAGGCCTGTATCGCTTCTCGGCCTTTTGGCTAAGATCAAGTGTAGTATCTGTTCTTATCAGTTGCCAGGAGGTGGCGCTTGCTTCCGTCCCTGTTCTACGGCGAGGTGGAGCAGGGTTGGCGGTTGCTATGCAAAAGCCTGCTGGCGTAAAGGTGACCTGGTGCGGTTCGTAGCCGAAAGGGAAGCCTTCTGATGGGGATGGAGAACCACTGGGTTGGCGCTGAAGGGCCGAGTCCCTGGCCTTCTGGCCTGGATTGTGGCAGCTCTAGCTCTGGTCAGTTTTTTGGGTTGGAACACCTGTGACTCCTTACGGTACGGGAAGAACGGTTAGTACACCAGGAATGTAATTAGGAGGGAGTGATGGGGCGATGGTGGAGCTTTTTCTGTCGGGCTCTCACTAAGCCACCAGATCTCCTTTCCTTCCTGACTGGGGTGGGGGCTGTTGTGGTCTTGGCTGTGGGTCAGGGTTGCACGTTGAAAAGCCAGTGGTGATGTGCCCCTGAAGTGGCAGTTCAGGGGTGCTGTTATCTCACTGTGGGGAACCACTTTGATTTACGGCACCAAGGTCACTTCATCACTACACACGTTTTTCACACCTGCCTCTAGGGCCGAGCCTTTTGGCTAGGACCAGGGGAAATTTTTATTCCTGGCCGGAGGGCCGGCCATTGTATTGCACAATGGTCACTTTCTACTCACTCTCCAACTTCCTTCTCCCCACTCCGCTGACCGCCCTGTCCAGCGAGGCATGGACATTGCCTTCCACATGCCGGTAGAGAGACGGAATCGCCTTCCATGAGAAAAAGTGGCGTTTGGGAACCTGCCACTGAGGAACCGCACATTGAACAAACTCACGGAAGGGGGCCGAGTCTACCAACTGAAAAGGCAGCAGTTGAAGTGCTAGCATTCAACCGCTGGGCATGTGGATGGCTGGGAGTATACTTCTTTCGACGGTCCAGCAGCTGGGGCAGGGAAATTTGCCTGCTACAATCGGACGTCGGTGTACTGCAAGTACTTGGCTGTGAGGAGGACTGAAGATATAGTGGGGATGGAGATCCCAGCTGATGAGGAGCAAGGAGAGGTCCGCTTTGTTCTTTGGTGTGGGTCTTTTATGTGTGCTTGCCAACAAGCTGCATGGCAGGTCGACATATGTCTGCTCATGCTTGTGGTGCCCAAGCGGTTGATGTTTTGGCCACGCGAGATATTGCAAATAGCAGTGGTGCGATCTGATGCACTCGTCTCAAAAAAGGCCCACACCAAAGAACTTTTCTGATAACGTGCAGAGGCAGCGCCCTGCACAGGCGGAGCTCTGCGGTGTGGTACAGATGCTGTGCTGGCCTCTAGCTGGCTTCCAGGGGGCATCCTGCCTCGTTGGACATGTGACGCCGCATCCTCCTCCTCCTCGTCCTCCTCCTCATCCTCTCTCCCTTGAGGCACCCACGTGGAGTCAGTGACCTCATCATCCCCTCCCTCTTCACCACTAGAGCAAACCTGGCAGTAAGCTGCAGCTGGTGGAACAGTACTGCCAGATTGCTGTCCTTCAGCATCCCCTCTCTCTGCGCGCACACTACTGACTTCCTCAAGCTGGGTATCATCATCCGATCCTTCGAATCGTTGGGCATCCTCTTGGAGCATGTACCCAACACTGTGCTCAAAGAGTTTGGGGGACTCCTCAGGGGGACATGGTGGGTCTAGGGAAGGGATGGCTGATGATGCCATTGAGTACGCGTTGGCAGGTGCTCTGCCAGTACCCTGAGCCTGGGTGAGAGAGGATGAGGAGGATGAGGAGGGCTTGGTCATCCATTCTACCAAGCCTTCAGCATGATGCGGCTCCACATGTCCAGCTGCCGAAAACAAAGACAAGCGTGTCCCATGGCCACGTGCTGATGACGATGCACGACCACGTCCACGGCCAGCACTGTTGTCTCTAGAAACAGAGCCTGCCTGCCCTGTGTTCTTGCCTCGGCACGCTCTGCCTCTCCTTGGCGGTCTTCCAGCCATTGTAGTCAGTGTATATAGTATAAAAAATGGGTGCTGCTGAGAAGAAAATATAGGAGCTCTGTGTGATGCCACTAACACACTAGAAGTCCTATGGGTGCTTCTGGGAAGAAAATATAGGAGCTCTGTGTGATGCCACTAACACACTAGAAGTCCTATGGGTGCTTCTGGGAAGAAAATATAGGAGCTCTGTGTGATGCCACTAACACACTAGAAGTCCTGTGGGTGCTGCTGAGAAGAAAATATAGGAGCTCTGTGTGATGCCACTAACACACTAGAAGTCATATGGGTGCTTCTGGGAAGAAAATATAGGAGCTCTGTGTGATGCCACTAACACACTAGAAGTCCTATGGGTGCTTCTGGGAAGAAAATATAGGAGCTCTGTGTGATGCCACTAACACACTAGAAGTCCTATGGGTGCTTCTGGGAAGAAAATATAGGAGCTCTGTGTGATGCCACTAACACACTAGAAGTCCTATGGGTGCTTCTGGGAAGAAAATATAGGAGCTCTGTGTGATGCCACTAACACACTAGAAGTCCTATGGGTGCTTCTGGGAAGAAAATATGGGAGCTCTGTGTGATGCCACTAACACACTAGAAGTCCTATGGGTGCTTCTGGGAAGAAAATATAGGAGCTCTGTGTGATGCCACTAACACACTAGAAGTCCTATGGGTGCTTCTGGGAAGAAAATATAAGAGCTCTGTGTGATGCCACTAACACACTAGAATTCCTATGGGTGCTTCTGGGAAGAAAATATGGGAGCTCTGTGTGATGCCACTAACACACTAGAAGTCCTATGGGTGCTTCTGGGAAGAAAATATGGGAGCTCTGTGTGATGCCACTAACACACTAGAAGTCCTATGGGTGCTTCTGGGAAGAAAATATGGGAGCTCTGTGTGATGCCACTAACACACTAGAAGTCCTATGGGTGCTTCTGGGAAGAAAATATAGGAGCTCTGTGTGATGCCACTAACACACTAGAAGTCCTATGGGTGCTTCTGGGAAGAAAATATAAGAGCTCTGTGTGATGCCACTAACACACTAGAAGTCCTGTGGGTGCTTCTGGGAAGAAAATATGGGAGCTCTGTGTGATGCCACTAACACACTAGAAGTCCTATGGGTGCTTCTGGGAAGAAAATATAGGAGCTCTGTGTGATGCCACTAACACACTAGAAGTCCTATGGGTGCTTCTGGGAAGAAAATATAGGAGCTCTGTGTGATGCCACTAACACACTAGAAGTCCTGTGGGTGCTGCTGAGAAGAAAATATAGGAGCTCTGTGTGATGCCACTAACACACTAGAAGTCCTATGGGTGCTTCTGGGAAGAAAATATAGGAGCTCTGTGTGATGCCACTAACACACTAGAAGTCCTATGGGTGCTTCTGGGAAGAAAATATGGGAGCTCTGTGTGATGCCACTAACACACTAGAAGTCCTATGGGTGCTTCTGGGAAGAAAATATAGGAGCTCTGTGTGATGCCACTAACACACTAGAAGTCCTATGGGTGCTTCTGGGAAGAAAATATAAGAGCTCTGTGTGATGCCACTAACACACTAGAAGTCCTATGGGTGCTTCTGGGAAGAAAATATGGGAGCTCTGTGTGATGCCACTAACACACTAGAAGTCCTATGGGTGCTTCTGGGAAGAAAATATAGGAGCTCTGTGTGATGCCACTAACACACTAGAAGTCCTATGGGTGCTTCTGGGAAGAAAATATGGGAGCTCTGTGTGATGCCACTAACACACTAGAAGTCCTATGGGTGCTTCTGGGAAGAAAATATAGGAGCTCTGTTTGCTGCCACTAACACACTAGAAGTCCTATGTGTGCTTCGGGGAAGAAAATATAGGAGCTCTGTTTGCTGCCACTAACACAATAGAAGTCCTATGGGTGCTTCTGGGAAGAAAATATAGGAGCTCTGTTTGCTGCCACTAACACACTAGAAGTCATATGGGTGCTTCTGGGAAGAAAATATGGGAGCTCTGTGTGATGCCACTAACACACTAGAAGTCCTATGGGTGCTTCTGGGAAGAAAATATAGGAGCTCTGTGTGATGCCACTAACACACTAGAAGTCCTATGGGTGCTTCTGGGAAGAAAATATGGGAGCTCTGTGTGATGCCACTAACACACTAGAAGTCCTATGGGTGCTTCTGGGAAGAAAATATAGGAGCTCTGTTTGCTGCCACTAACACACTAGAAGTCCTATGTGTGCTTCGGGGAAGAAAATATAGGAGCTCTGTTTGCTGCCACTAACACAATAGAAGTCCTATGGGTGCTTCTGGGAAGAAAATATAGGAGCTCTGTTTGCTGCCACTAACACACTAGAAGTCATATGGGTGCTTCTGGGAAGAAAATATAGGAGCTCTGTTTGCTGCCACTAACACACTAGAAATCCTATGGGTGCTTCTGGGAAGAAAATATAGGAGCTCTGTTTGCTGCCACTAACACACTAGAAGTCCTATGTGTGCTTCGGGGAAGAAAATATAGGAGCTCTGTTTGCTGCCACTAACACAATAGAAGTCCTATGGGTGCTTCTGGGAAGAAAATATAGTAGGGATGGGCCCGGTGCTCGATGCGAACCCATGTTCGCATCGAGCACCGGGCGTTCGCTCGATCGGCGAGCCCAGAACTATTTGGGCCGTTCGCATCACATTCGTGTGATGCGAGCGGCCCCGCAATGCATTGCGGCCGGCGCGGCCGGCGCAGTGCATTGCTGGCTGATGATTGGCCAAGCATGCACTGTGACCCCGCATGCTTGGCCAATCACAGCGCCGGAAACTCGAAGAGCCATAATTGGCTACAGGCAGGACGCCTGTAGCCAATTACAGCTCAGGGGCTTTAGTGCACGTCCCCTCTTATAAAAGGCCGCCACGCCGTCTGCGCCGGTCACATGCTGTTCCGGCGTAGATAGAGCAGGATCGTTCTGTGTCACTCTGCTGGATTTAGTTAGTTAGAGAGATTTACTTAGAGAGATTGAGTTAGATAGATTCATTTAGAAAGATTGATTTAGAAAGAGGGGCTTGTAGTGTGTTCGTGGCAGGCAGGCACTGGCAGCAAACAGAGCTCCTGTATTTTGTTCCCTGAAGCACCTATAGGACTTGTAGTGTGTTCGTGGCAGGCAGGCAGAGCTCCTATATTTTGTTCCCAGAAGCACCTATAGGACTTGTAGTGTGTTCGTGGCAGGCAGGCAGAGCTCCTATATTTTGTTCCCAGAAGCACCTATAGGACTTGTAGTGTGTTCGTGGCAGGCAGGCAGAGCTCCTATATTTTGTTCCCAGAAGCACCTATAGGACTTGTAGTGTGTTCGTGGCAGGCAGGCAGAGCTCCTATATTTTGTTCCCAGAAGCACCTATAGGACTTGTAGTGTGTTCGTGGCAGGCAGGCAGAGCTCCTATATTTTGTTCCCAGAAGCACCTATAGGACTTGTAGTGTGTTCGTGGCAGGCAGGCAGGCAGAGCTCCTATATTTTGTTCACAGAAGCACCTATAGGACTTGAAGTGTGTTAGTCCCATCACACAGACCTATATTTTTCTTCCCAGAAGCACCTATAGGACTTGAAGTGTGTTAGTCCCATCACACAGAGATCATATATTTTGTTCCCAGAAGCACCTATAGGACTTGAAGTGTGTTAGTCCCATCACACAGACCTACATTTTCTTCCCAGAAGCACCTATAGGACTTGAAGTGTGTTAGTCCCATCACACAGAGATCATATGTTTGGTTCCCAGAGGCACCTATAGGACTTGAAGTGTGTTAGTCCCATCACACAGACCTATATTTTCTTCCCAGAAGCACCTATAGGACTTGAAGTGTGTTAGTCCCATCACACAGAGATCATATATTTTGTTCCCAGAAGCACCTATAGGACTTGAAGTGTGTTAGTCCCATCACACAGACCTACATTTTCTTCCCAGAAGCACCTATAGGACTTGAAGTGTGTTAGTCCCATCACACAGAGATCATATATTTTGTTCCCAGAAGCACCTATAGGACTTGAAGTGTGTTTGTCCCATCACACAGACCTATATTTTCTTCCCAGAAGCACCTATAGGACTTGAAGTGTGTTAGTCCCATCACACAGAGATCATATATTTTGTTCCAAGAAGCACCTATAGGACTTGAAGTGTGTTAGTCCCATCACACAGACCTATATTTTCTTCCCAGAAGCACCCATAGGACTTTAAGTGTGTTAGTCCCATCACACAGAGATCATATATTTTGTTCCAAGAAGCACCTATAGGACTTGAAGTGTGTTAGTCCCATCACAGAGACCTATATTTTCTTCCCAGAAGCACCTATAGGACTTGAAGTGTGTTAGTCCCATCACACAGAGATCATATATTTTGTTCCCAGAAGCACCTATAGGACTTGAAGTGTGTTAGTCCCATCACACAGACCTATATTTTCTTCCCAGAAGCACCTATAGGACTTGAAGTGTGTTAGTCCCATCACACAGAGATCATATATTTTGTTCCCAGAAGCACCTATAGGACTTGAAGTGTGTTAGTCCCATCACACAGACCTATATTTTCTTCCCAGAAGCACCTATAGGACTTGAAGTGTGTTAGTCCCATCACACAGAGATCATATATTTTGTTCCAAGAAGCACCTATAGGACTTGAAGTGTGTTAGTCCCATCACAGAGACCTATATTTTCTTCCCAGAAGCACCTATAGGACTTGAAGTGTGTTAGTCCCATCACACAGAGATCATATATTTTGTTCCAGAAGCACCTATAGGACTTGAAGTGTGTTAGTCCCATCACACAGACCTATATTTTCTTCCCAGAAGCACCCATAGGACTTGAAGTGTGTTAGTCCCATCACACAGAGATCCTATATTTTGTTCCCAGAAGCACCTATAGGACTTGAAGTGTGTTAGTCCCATCACACAGACCTACATTTTCTTCCCAGAAGCACCTATAGGACTTGAAGTGTGTTAGTCCCATCACACAGAGATCATATATTTTGTTCCCAGAAGCACCTATAGGACTTGAAGTGTGTTAGTCCCATCACACAGAGATCATATATTTTGTTCCCAGAAGCACCTATAGGACTTGAAGTGTGTTAGTCCCATCACACAGACCTATATTTTCTTCCCAGAAGCACCTATAGGACTTGAAGTGTGTTAGTCCCATCACACAGAGATCATATATTTTGTTCCCAGAAGCACCTATAGGACTTGAAGTGTGTTAGTCCCATCACACAGACCTATATTTTCTTCCCAGAAGCACCTATAGGACTTGAAGTGTGTTAGTCTCATCACACAGAGATCTATATATATATTTTGTTCCCAGAAGCACCTATAGGACTTGAAGTGTGTTAGTCCCATCACACAGAGATCATATATTTTGTTCCCAGAAGCACCTATAGGACTTGAAGTGTGTTAGTCCCATCACACAGACCTATATATTTTTCCCAGAAGCACCTATAGGACTTGAAGTGTGTTAGTCCCATCACACAGACCTACATTTTTTCCCAGAAGCACCTATAGGACTTGAAGTGTGTTAGTCCCATCACACAGAGATCATATATTTTTGTTCCCAGAAGCACCTATAGGGCTTGAAGTGTGTTAGTCCCATCACACAGACCTATATTTTCTTCCCAGAAGCACCTATAGGACTTGAAGTGTGTTAGTCCCATCACACAGAGATCCTATATTTTGTTCCCAGAAGCACCTATAGGACTTGAAGTGTGTTAGTCCCATCACACAGAGATCCTATATTTTCTTCCCAGAAGCACCTATAGGACTTGAAGTGTGTTAGTCCCATCACACAGACCTATATTTTGTTCCCAGAAGCACCTATAGGACTTGAAGTGTGTTAGTCCCATCACACAGAGATCCTATATTTTCTTCCAGAAGCACCCATAGGACTTGAAGTGTGTTAGTCCCATCACACAGAGCTCCTATATTGTCTTCTCAGAAGCACCCACAGGACTTCTAGTGTGTTAGTGGCATCACACAGAGCTCCTATATTTTCTTTGCAGAAGCACCCATAGGACTTCTAGTGTGTTAGTGGCATCACACAGAGCTCCTATATTTCTTCTCAGCAGCACCCACAGGACTTCTAGTGTGTTAGTGGCATCACACAGAGCTCCTCTATTTTCTTTGCAGAAGCACCCATAGGACTTCTAGTGTGTTAGTGGCATCACACAGAGCTCCTATATTTTCTTCTCAGCAGCACCCACAGGACTTCTAGTGTGTTAGTGGCATCACACAGAGCTCCTCTATTTTCTTTGCAGAAGCACCCATAGGACTTCTAGTGTGTTAGTGGCATCACACAGAGCTCCTATATTTCTTCTCAGCAGCACCCACAGGACTTCTAGTGTGTTAGTGGCATCACACAGAGCTCCTCTATTTTCTTTGCAGAAGCACCCATAGGACTTCTAGTGTGTTAGTGGCATCACACAGAGCTCCTATATTGTCTTCTCAGCAGCACCCACAGGACTTCTAGTGTGTTAGTGGCATCACACAGAGCTCCTCTATTTTCTTTGCAGAAGCACCCATAGGACTTCTAGTGTGTTAGTGGCATCACACAGAGCTCCTATATTTTCTTCTCAGCAGCACCCACAGGACTTCTAGTGTGTTAGTGGCATCACACAGAGCTCCTCTATTTTCTTTGCAGAAGCACCCATAGGACTTCTAGTGTGTTAGTGGCATCACACAGAGCTCCTATATTTTCTTCTCAGCAGCACCCACAGGACTTCTAGTGTGTTAGTGGCATCACACAGAGCTCCTCTATTTTCTTTGCAGAAGCACCCATAGGACTTCTAGTGTGTTAGTGGCATCACACAGAGCTCCTATATTTCTTCTCAGCAGCACCCACAGGACTTCTAGTGTGTTAGTGGCATCACACAGAGCTCCTCTATTTTCTTTGCAGAAGCACCCATAGGACTTCTAGTGTGTTAGTGGCATCACACAGAGCTCCTATATTGTCTTCTCAGCAGCACCCACAGGACTTCTAGTGTGTTAGTGGCATCACACAGAGCTCCTCTATTTTCTTTGCAGAAGCACCCATAGGACTTCTAGTGTGTTAGTGGCATCACACAGAGCTCCTATATTTCTTCTCAGCAGCACCCACAGGACTTCTAGTGTGTTAGTGGCATCACACAGAGCTCCTCTATTTTCTTTGCAGAAGCACCCATAGGACTTCTAGTGTGTTAGTGGCATCACACAGAGCTCCTATATTTTCTTCTCAGCAGCACCCACAGGACTACCGACTACAATGGCTGGAAGACCGCCAAGGGGAGGCAGAGCGTGCAGAGCCAAGAACACAGGGCAGGCAGGCTCTGTTTCTAGTGGACGTGGCCGTGGCCGTGGACGTGGTCGTGCATCGTCATCAGCACGTGGCCATGGGACACGCGCGTCTTTGTTTTCGGCAGCTGGACATGTGGAGCCGCATCATGCTGAAGGCTTGGTAGAATGGATGACCAAGCCCTCCTCATCCTCCTCATCCTCTCTCACCCAGGCTCAGGGTACTGGCAGAGCAGCTGCCAACGCGTACTCAATGGCATCATCAGCCACCCCTTCCCTAGACCCACCATGTCCTCCTGAGGAGTCCCCCGAACTCTTTGAGCACAGTGTTGGGTACATGCTCCAGGAGGATGCCCAACGATTCGAAGGCTCGGATGATGATACCCAGCTTGAGGAATCTGGCAGTACTGTTCCACCAGCTGCAGCTTACTGCCAGGTTTGCTCTAGTGGTGAAGAGGGAGGGGATGATGAGGTCACTGACTCCACGTGGGTGCCTGAAGGGAGAGAGGATGAGGAGGAGGACGAGGAGGAGGAGGATGCGGCGTCACATGTCCAACGAGGCAGGATGCCCCCTGGAGGCCAGGTAGAGGCCAGCACAGCAACTGTACAACACCGCAGAGCTCCGCCTGTGCAGGGCGCTGCCTCTGCACGTTATCAGAAAAGTTCTTTGGTGTGGGCCTTTTTTGAGACGAGTGCATCAGATCGCACCACTGCTATTTGCAATATTTGTCTCAAGCAAATCTCGCGTGGCCAAAACATCAGCCGCTTGGGCACCACAAGCATGACCAGACATATGTCGACCTGCCATGCAGCTCGTTGGCAGGCACACATAAAAGACCCACACCAAAGAACTAAGCGGACCTCTCCTTGCTCCTCATCAGCTGGGATCTCCATCCCCACTACACCTTCAGTCCTCTCTGAAAGCTGCTCTGAGAGGACTGAAGGTGTAGAATTAGGTGTGTCACAACCAAGTACTTGCAGTACACCGACGTCCGATTGCAGAAGGCAAATTTCCCTGCCCCAGCTGCTGGACCGTAGAAAGAAGTACACTCCCAGCCATCCACATGCCCAGCGGTTGAATGCTAGCTTGGCTAAATTGCTAGCACTTCAACTGCTGCCTTTTCAGTTGGTAGACTCGGCCCCCTTCCGTGAGTTTGTTCAATGTGCGGTTCCTCAGTGGCAGGTTCCCAAACGCCACTTTATCTCACGGAAGGCGATTCCGTCTCTCTACCGGCATGTGGAAGGCAATGTCCATGCCTCGCTGGACAGGGCGGTCAGCGGTAAGGTGCATATTACCGCTGACTCATGGTCCAGCAGGCATGGACAGGGACGGTACCTTTCTTTCACGGCCCATTGGGTCACTCTATTGGCAGCTGGGAGGGATGCAGGACAAGGTGCAGTAGTGTTGGAGGTTGTTCCGCCACCACGCCTCCAAAACGCTACTACTGCTACTGGTTGTGACACACCTCTCTCCTCCACCCCCTCCTCTTCTTCTTCCTCCAGTGCTCTGTTCTTGGAACCAGCGGTGCTCCGTAGGCGTACAAGGGGCTACGCAAGTACGCAGGCAAAAAGATGCCATGCCGTGCTTGCGCTGGTGTGTTTGGGGGACAGGAGCCACACTGGGCCAGAGGTTCTGGCAGCTCTGCAGGGGCAGGCCGAGAGGTGGTTGACGCCACGTCAGCTTAAGCCAGGAATGGTCGTTTCTGACAATGGCACCAACCTCCTCTCCGCCCTGCGACAGGGGCAGCTCACCCATGTGCCCTGCATGGCTCACGTCCTCAACCTGGTGGTGCAGCGGTTCTTGGGCAGGTTCCCAGGCTTACAGGATGTCCTGAGGCAGGCCAGGAAAGTCTGTGTGCATTTCCGCCGATCTTATAATGCCAGTGCTCGGCTGACTGAGCTGCAAAAGGAGCTGAACCTGCCCAAGAACCGCCTAATATGTGACATGCCCACCAGGTGGAACTCAACGTTGGCCATGCTGCAGCGACTGCACACGCAGCAGAGGGCCATCAATGAGTACCTTTGCGACTACGGCACCAGGACAGGGTCAGGGGAGCTTGGTTTTTTTTCCCCACGTCAGTGGAGCATGATCAGGGATGCATGCACTGTCCTCTCACCATTTGAGGAGGCCACGAGGATGGTGAGCAGTGACAGTGCATGCATCAGTGACACTGTCCCTCTTGTCCACCTGTTGGAGCATACGCTGCGTGGGATAATGGACAGGGCACTTGAGGCAGAACAGAGGCAGGAAGAGGAGGACTTCCTTGCCTCTCAAGGCCCCCTTTATCCGGACAGTGTTCCTTCTGTCCCACCCATCACACAGGAAGAGGATGAGGAGGAGGAGGAGGAGGAGGATTGTGTGAGCATGGAGGTGGAGCCTGGCACTCAGCATCAGCAGCAGCAGTCTTTTAGGGATGATGTACAGTCCCAACAAACCAGTGGACTTGTACGTGGCTGGGAGGAGGTGGCTGGCGATCATGTCATCCTCAGTGACCCAGAAGACTCTGGACCGAATGCCTCAGCTAACCTACGCTGCATGGCCTCCCTGATCCTGCAAAGCCTGCGGAAGGATCCTCGTGTTCTTCGGATCAAGGAGAGGGACCATTACTGGCTGGCCACTCTCCTTGATCCGCGGTACAAGGGTAAGGTTGCGGACCTTATCTTGCCGTCGCAGAGGGAGCAGAGGATGAGACATCTCAGGGAGGCCTTGCAGAAAGGTCTGTGCAACGCGTTCCCAGAAACTGGGAGGTTACAAACTCCTGGTCCTGGGCGACGAGTTGCTGAGGCTTCGGTCAGTAGCAGAAGGAGCGGTGGGGAAGGTGGACGTCTGACCGATGCGTTCAGACAATTTTTTAGTCCGCAGCCCCAAGGTATGATCGGTTCCAGCAACCATCGCCAGCGTCTGATATACATGGTGCAGGAATACCTTGGGGCAAGGTCAGACTTGGACACCTTTCCCACCGAAAATCCTCTGGCTTACTGGGTCCTGAGGATGGATCACTGGCCAGAGCTTGCACAGTATGCAATTGAGCTACTGGCCTGTCCTGCCTCCAGCGTTCTTTCCGAACGCACATTCAGTGCTGCTGGAGGATTTGTCACCGATCATAGGGTGTGCCTGTCCACCGCCTCGGTTGATCGACTGACCTTCATCAAAATGAATCAGTCTTGGATCACCACCAGCTACCAGGCACCTGAGGCGGATATAACCGAATAATTTTTAATGTCACATCCCTTCAAGACTGCCTATGCTGATGCTGAGTGACTGTCCTCTTATGTTCACTGACTATCCTCTTCCTCCTCCTCAATGATCCATGCCACCACACCAGTGCCTAAGGCACAATTTTTCAGCCCCTTTTTAACAGGGGCATGAACATACAATTTTTATAAAAAAATGCTTTGCAACACGTGTGACTGCTGTGCTCCAAGTACAGTATCTGTGAGGGGTTGCAGTGTTGTGGCACCAGCACCAGTGCCTAAGGCACAATTTTTCAGCCCCTGTTTAACAGGGGCGGGTAATTACAATTTTTTAAAAAAATGCTTCGCAACACGTGTGACTGCTGTGCTCCAAGTACAGTATCTGTGAGGGGTTGCAGTGTTGTGGCACCAGCACCAGTGCCTAAGGCACAATTTTTCAGCCCCTGTTTAACAGGGGCGTGTACTTACAATTTTTTAAAAAAATGCTTCGCAACACGTGTGACTGCTGTGCTCCAAGTACAGTATCTGTGAGGGGTTGCAGTGTTGTGGCACCAGCACCAGTGCCTAAGGCACAATTTTTCAGCCCCTGTTTAACAGGGGCGTGTACATACAATTTTTATAAAAAAATGCTTCGCAACACGTGTGACTGCTGTGCTCCAAGTACAGTATCTGTGAGGGGTTGCAGTGTTGTGGCACCAGCACCAGTGCCTAAGGCACAATTTTTCAGCCCCTGTTTAACAGGGGCGGGTAATTACAATTTTTTAAAAAAATGCTTCGCAACACGTGTGACTGCTGTGCTCCAAGTACAGTATCTGTGAGGGGTTGCAGTGTTGTGGCACCAGCACCAGTGCCTAAGGCACAATTTTTCAGCCCCTGTTTAACAGGGGCGGGTAATTACAAATCTTGATCTAATAGTTCACAGCAGGGCCCATTCCTGCGCCCACCAAGAGTAACTATGAGGGCCTACAGTCTTGTGGCAACACCGTCCACCACCACCGCCAAAGGCCCAATTTTTCTGCCCTGTTCATCAGGTGCTTGCAATTACAAATCTTGATCTAATAACTCACAGCAGGGCCCATTCCTGCGCCCACCAAGAGTAACTGTGAGAGCTTACAGTCTTGTGGCAACACCGTCCACCACCACCGCCAAAGGCCCAAATTTTCTGCCCTGTTCATCAGGTGCTTGCAATTACAAATCTTGATCTAATAACTCACAGCAGGGCCCATTCCTGCGCCCACAAGAGTAACTGTGAGAGCTTACAGTCTTGTGGCAACACCGTCCACCACCACCACCACCACCCCCAATTTTTCTGCCCTGTTCAACAGGTGCATGCAATTACAAATCTTGATCTATTAACTCACAGCAGGGCCCATTCCTGTGCCCACCAGTCTTGTGGCTACACCAACATCTAATAGGGCAAATTTCTGCAGAGTATATACGCCAGGCCCCTACTTTCAAACATCCAACTTACAAACGACTCCTACTTGCAAATGGAAAGAGAAAACAGGAAGTGAGAGGAAATCTACCCCTAGGAAGGGAAATTCTATCCTGTTAGATTTAATTTGGGAAAAAGGTATCTCCTCTCTACTGATACTTTATCACCAATCCTTGTTTCAATTAAAACCCCACTTTTTCCAAAAACATTTGTCATTGGGACGGAAAGTGAGGTGACATGTTCTGAACAGATGTGCAAAGACAGCAAATGTTACAGGGGTGATAACCCCTCCCTATGTTCTCCAAAAAGCTTAAAAATAGATTTTTTGGGGATGGAGCTACACTTCATAATGTACCTGTTCAGATTCTACTTAAGAACAAACCTAAAGCCGCAAGTGGTTTTAAATGGCTTCTTTTTTTCCTTTACAAATGTCATTTTGTGCAAGGACAGTTCTAAACACGGGAAACACATGCCACTTCACAGGCATACTTTAGACACCCCCCAGGGACCATATTTAAAGGAAAATTTCACTTTTTTTTTTTTCACTTTATGCATCATTAAAATGACTGCTCCCGAAAAAACGTTAGTTTTTAAAAGTTCTTTTTGCATTGATATATGTCCCCTGGGGCAGGACCCGGGTCCCCAAACCGTTTTATGACATTAACATGCAAATTGGCCGTTGTAATTAGCAGGTTTGATTTCGAACGTTCGCGTCCCTTATAACGTATAGGGTTCGAAAATTTGCGCGAACTTTCGGTCCGTTCGAAGGTTCTGGTGCGAACCGAACCCGGGAGTGTTCGGCTCATCCCTAATCTCTCCTAAAGCCGGAACTCATGTGACCGGCGCCAACGGCGTGGCGGCCTTTTAAATGGTGGGGCGTGTACTAAAGCCCCTGAGCTTTAATTGGCTACAGGCCTCCTGCCTGTAGCAAATTATTGCTCTCCGAGTTTCCGGCGCTGTGATTGGCCAAGCATGCGGGGTCACAGTGCATGCTTGGCCAATCATCAGCCAGCAATGCACCGCGCCGGCCGCAATGCATTGCGGGGCCGCTCGCATCACACGAATGTGATGCGAACGGCCCAAATAGTTCTGGGCTCGCTGAGCGAGCGAACGCCCGGTGCTCGATGCGAACGTGGGTTCGCATCGAGCACCGGGCCCATCCCTACTGGTCTGTTGACACCCGGTACACAAAAGGGGGACACTCACACAGTAAACACTGGGCAGTCATATTCGGTTGCATGTCCATACGAGCTGTTCACATTGAAGTGATTGAGCCAATAGACACTTCAACTTTCATTAATGCTCGTAGACGCTTCATTGCAATCCGAGGCCCAGTGAAACTCATTCACTCTGACAGAGGGTCTAACTTTGTAGGAGCAGTAAAAGAACTGCAAATTCCTTCCAACTTGGACATCCTCAGTGTAAAAAATATATTTGAGTAAGCAAGACTGCACGTGGATCTTCAACCCACCTCACTCTTCTCACATGGGAGGTGTGTGGGAGAGGATGATAGGCATAGCCCGCAGAATTCTTGACTATATCTTCCTACAAGTAGGAACTGCAAGGCTTACTCACGAATGTTTAGTGACATTTATGGCAGAGGTTGCAGCTATCATTAACGCCAGACCCTTAACTTCAATTTCAAGTGACTCTGAAGATCCACTGGTTCTCACACCTACCATGTTGCTCACACAAAAGTCTGGTCTTGTAGGAAGGACCTTTGTGGTGCTCATGAAAGACTGCCAGACACTAAGGAATATGTGGCCTTTAGGTCTAGTCACCAAAGTATTGCCAAGCAAAGATAATCTTGTCCGTAAGGTCGAGGTCAAGACCTTTCAACAGAATGAGGCCAAAGTGTTCTTAAGACCAGTGACTGAACTTGTTCTGTTACTTTCTACGGAGGACTCTGTTAGTGACTACACTTGACGTCAGGCGGGGAGTGTTCTGTCCATCAGAGGTTTATATTCTGATTATCTGCATTTGTGTTGATTAAAATTACATTTAATGTTGTATTTCTATAGAAATCATTTGCAGAGTGTAGGCGCCATCTAGCGTCCATTTTTGGTATTGTTTCAACTTTGTTATTATTAAATATATAACCCAGGAAGTTTTTAGAAGGCAAAGTATTCTGGGTAAAATCTCACAGTAAGAGACACATTCACCATGCTTTTCAAGACACTGCAGGAGGCAGGATATGTCTAATTTCAATCTCTTACCATCATCCCTTAGAGAACTTAAAAGTTTTTACTGTCTCATATTGTACTGTGTATCTTTGCCTCTGAAATGTATGCTAAATTTATGGGATATTGTACTTATGAAGGTTTATTCTTGTTATTTGTAGTTTCACCTAGCTTGTTACAATAAATTGCGATCAAAGAATTATGGTATCATGTTTATGGGATAAGAAGGTTTAGCTGAATGTCCTTGAGACAGAACAGTGCATTCTTAACCTCCTCCTCTGGGTCTGTGTATGAGGCAAATGTTGGACAAGAATGGAGGAAAAGATATAGTGTACTACAAGTTATAAATTTGGGGATTTCATATGTCTGTCCTGTTATTTTAGATTGAAATTGTGTTATTTTGCTATATCAACCAATCCAACATGTTGATGGATAGATTTGAGCAAAAGGGATATAAACAACAACAACTTGTGAAAACCCAGGAGGAAGTAGGACAAATGAAAGGAAAGTTATGATTTAACTTTCTGCACTGAATACAATCGCCAACATAAACAAATTAAAAAAATTATAAAAAATCATTGGCCTATCCTACTTAAAGATCCAATCTTAGCCCAAACATTACCTTCACGTCCAATATGTGTTTATGCACAATAACAGGACAGACATATGAAATCCCCAAATTTTTAACTTGTAGTACCTTTTGGAATGTGAATGTGGTCTTCAGTATGTGGGGAGAACCACAAGGGAACTTAAAATAAGATTGAGGGAACATATTAATAATATTAAAAAAGGTTTTCGGAAACATAGCCTATCATACCACTTTAGGAGGTTTCATAATAGAGACCCTTCAAAGCTTACCTTTTGTGGTATTTATAGGGTGGAAAAACATTGGAGGGGGACAAATTTAAAACAAGCCATCTCACAAAACGAGACCCAATGGATATATAATTTACAGTCTTTAGCGCCAAAAGGGTTAAATGTGGACTTAGATATCTATTGTTTCATTAGTAATTTTTTATTTTAATTTAATTATTTTATTTTATTATTTATTTTTATTATTTTTAATGTTATTGTAATTTCATTATTATTTCATGTATGTCCATTTTCAGATTTTTTTGATATATCATTTTTGATATTATGGTATTTACATTAATTTAATATTTCTGGAGGCTCACACACATTGGGGCTGATTTACTAAGATGAATGCGCTGCGCCTATTCAGACCTTAATTGGTGCACCAGATAAATTATTAATTGAGCGTATGAACCGGCGCACACATAAGCGCAAAACACATAATATGCTGGTGCACAGCGATAATAATATGCCATTGATAATAGCGCACGCCGTATCATTAACAGTCCATTCACACAGGGGCAACACGACTTCCAGCGCGACTTGGAGCGACTTACAACGCGACTTTAAGTCGCCCCCAGGCCAGTTGACTTTATTTTTTTTTTAAATGGCATGGGTTCCCCTCCAAGAGCATACCAGGCCATTCAGGTCTGGTATGGATATTAAGGGGAACCCCGCGCCAAAAAAACCAAAAAGCCAAGGACCCCCGTGCCATTTTTTTTGGGGCCCGGGGTTCCTCTTAATATCCATACCAGACATGAAGGGCTTGGTATGGAATTTTGGGGGACCCCCACGCATTTTTCTTTCTTAATTATTTTTTTCTAAATGATAACATGACCTGTGTGCAAATAAAAAAAACATAGAAGTGGACCAGCGTAAAAAAAAAAAAAAAGTCAAGTTGAGAGGTGCACCCATTCAACTTATGCAAATGAATTTACGTGGCTTGACATTTATTAAGATTTTACCGGCGCAGTGAACCAGAGCATTTGAACACGCGCAAATGCAGCTTACGCATGCGCAGTGCAATAATTGACCTCACACAGTTCTAAGTGTACTTGCTGGTGCAGCAGGCTTGTTCAGGGAAAGTTACTTTCTCATTCTATTTTGGGCATATTTGTTACTTGGCCAGCTATAACTATACTACCTCACATCACCCCCCATAATATTGTCACTTCCAGCTTCTTTTAATCCTGAGTTGAAGATGCCGTGCGCCATGTCTATAGCGGCGCACCGATCGCCGCCTCCCGCGCATCGGCAAGATAATAGTAAATGGGAAATTGCGCTGTGTTACAGGCGCAAATGATTTGTAAATATGAAAACGGCCGTTGCGCATTGCTGGCGCAAACCATTCGTAAATCAGCCCCATTGTTTTATATTAAGTGATTGCGGGCAATGTAGTATCTACTTACTGACTCTAGATGGCGTTGGGTCACTTCCTATTCATACAGGAAGTGAGACCAACCACGTGAATGAGGAATACATCACTTCCGGAATGGATTACCATTTCCGGTATTGATGTATAGGGTGGTTCCGGTAGAAGCCGGAAGTAACTCTCACTTTAATTATGCCATAAATGATAGGGGGAATAAGAGGAATATTAATATACGTGCTAAATATTATGGTCTAGATTTTATTCATTGTTTTTTCATTTTTTATTCATATTTTTATGTTTACAATATATACTGAGATTGTGGAGTGTACTAAGGCAGTACCTATCTACTGACTCTAGATGTCACTTGGCCACATCATGTTTACACAGGAAGTGAGACCAGTGATGTTTTGCCTTCTAATAAGGAAAACATAATTTTTGGAGCTGATGACCACTTCCGGTTTCGGCATATGCGTCACTTCCGGTTTCCGGTGAAACCGGAAGTGATTCTAATTTCATGCTGCGCCATCAATGAGAGTAGTGGGAGTAGGAGGGTAAGGAAAAAATTGGGATGATGGTGCTGTTCTAAAGGTTACAATTGTATATGGTGGTTGCACTCATAGACAACCCACACCTTAAAGATAAATATGTGTATGTAAACAAGTGTATGTAAACAACTGTACGTGAAAAGTGCATTGTGCATAAGGATAATAAAGTGCATACAAAATATATAAATATTTGTGCATAAAGTGAAGCAGTGCAAAAAAATGCCTATATATATTACTTCCAAGCCAACATCAAAAAATATATTAAACTCTCCACTGAATAATAATACTCCTGTGTAATCAACCAGAAAAAATATATAAAATTAATATATGGAAAATAAATGATAATTAAAAATATATAAAAATGTCCAAAGTATCAGAAGATAAAAAATAAGTGTCCAAAGTGAGCAACCAAATTACTAAATAAGTTATAAATAAATGTCCATGGGTGAAGTAGCAGGGTGTAGTGGGAGGTACTTAACCACCAGAGATCCACTAGGACCTGCTTTGCCGGGACTACGTCTATTTAATGGGCGCGCGCGGCACGCTCTGTGATCAGTGAGTCTGCGAGACTCGTTGGACAGCTGATCATGTGATGACAACAGAGCTGGTAATCGGCTATTTTTCCTCCTCGTGCTAACAGCGCAAGGAGAAAAAAAAGCCGCTCACCGGCGGCCGTGAGAGGGACATCAGTCCCGATCACGGCATGCTGGTGCCAGCATATTAGTGCCCACCTGTGCCCCCTGCTAGTGCCAACTTAGAAAAGTAAAGAGTGCCGCCCATCAGTGCCACCCATCAGTGCCCACAGTGCCACCCATCAGTGCCCACAATCTGCCTCAACAACAGTGCTGCACCTCAGTGCCACATATCAGTGCCCATCAGTGTTAGCTACCAGTGCCCATCAGTGCCATCTATCAGTGCCACCCATCAGTGCCACCCATCAGTGCCATCTTATCTGTGCCCATCAGTGCCGCCTTATCTGTGCCCATCAGTACCGCCTTATCTGCCCCCATCAGTGCCACCTTATCTGTGCCTATCAGTGCCCATCAGTGCAGCCTATAAGTGCCAGCCAGTGCCGCCTCATCAGCACATATCAATGAAGGAGAAAAATTACCTGTTTTCAAAATTTTATAACAAACTATGAAACATGATTTTTATTTTTCAAAATTTTCAATTTTTTTTTGTTTGTTTAGCAAAAAATTAAAACCCCCAGCTGTGATTATATACCACCAAAAGAAAGCTCTATTTGTGGGGGAAAATGATAAAAATTTAATTTGGATACAGTGTTGTATGACCTCAATTGTCATTCAAAATGCGTCAGCTCTGAAAGCTGAAAATTGGTCTGGGCAGGAGGGGGGTTTAAGTGCCCAGTAAGCAAGTGGTTAAAGTATAAAAGACAGCCACTCACAGACCCTACAAGCTTCTGATGCCCAGTGGGAGGGGCAATGCAGCACTTTTTACACGGTTTTAAAGTTTTTGATGTAAGTGTAATGATTTAAAATTTTTGAAATAAAATCTTGCAGTATTACACTATATCCTTTCCTCCATTCTTGTCCAACCTTTGCCTCATACGGTCGCTTGACTGAGTAAAGTGTATAGGACTGCAGACCCAGAGGAGGATAAGAAAGCACATTTTAGGACAATAGTATACACCAACCCACCCGGTGGACGGAAACCATCTTGAATTCAGGCTTTTTTCCCTACTATATATGGTGAGTGGGGAACCAAGAGGGAGATACAGGAAGTCACCAAATTTCAATTGAGTTGTCTACTACCTACTAGAGTTTTTTGATGAACCACACTTGAAATTCACTTGATGAACTCCATTTAATTATATTAGCACCATATTGGTGCATGAACTTTTTGCTTCATTATACTAATATTTTGGCACATTTAGTCACTGTTAGTTTATGCCTATATATCTTTTCCTTAGTTTTTTTTGTTATGATTGTTGAAATTGCATTTGAACAATTGCACTTTAATGTTTTGCACTTTATTAATATTAGATGGTTACTGAGCACTTTAATTGATCACGTTGTTATGCAGGATATCATGCAATCACAGTTATAGGTTCAGCGCTGAGTTTTAATTTCATTTTCACATACTTTGGGGTACATACCTTTCACTATAGCAGCAGCCCTAAGACACATTTTTCACTTTACTTTATTATTCCCATAGCGCGGGCAGCTAATTATAAATTTCCATCTGAAGAGGCATCACCACTGCAGATCCATCTGACTACCATACAGTTGACAACTTATTCTTCTTTGGGCTTAGCATCTCCTGTCACCATTAGGGATGGGCTGGATGTTTGAGTCGAACGTAAGTTTGATTAGAACATCAGCTGTTTTGTTTGTAGAACAAATGAACATATGGGGCGGGTGCCTTTGGCCAATCATGGTTCAGGGGGCTAAGTCCACGCCTCACACTATATAAGACTGCTTACGCGGTGGCCATATGTAGTGTGTTTGGAGTGGAGATAGCATAGGTAGGTTAGTTAGTGGATAGTGAGGGCAAGCAATGTAGAATATATACTACAGTGCAGTCAGTGTAGTATATATTACAGTGCAGTCAGTGTAGAATATATATTACAGTGAATCCAGTGTAGAATATAAATTACATTGCAGTCAGTGTAGTATATATTACAGTGGAGAGAGTGTATAATACATAATACAGTGCAGTAAGCGTAGCGTATATAATGCAGTGCATAGTATATACTTCAGTGCAGTGCAGAGTGTATATACTGCAGCGCAGAGTATATAATGCAGCGCAGAGTATATAATGCAGCGCAGAGTAAATATTACAGTGCAGTGCATATAATACAAAAACAGAAACAAGCAGCGCCAGTAATATGACACACGTTTAATTGATTGTAGTAGAAATATACTCACTCTGTGCTGTATAAAAACAGGCATATCATGATGTGAAGGTCCGGATGGACATATCAATGAAGAGACAGAGATTATGACTCTAGACGGTAGGTAGTTGAAATAATTCCAACGCGTTTCGAAAAGTGCATATATAAATTCTTCCTCAGGGAAGCCACTCTCTAAAGACATAAAATACATCAACAAAAAAGACAAACATGTTTATTTAACAGAAGAAGTCCTCAGAAGAAGTCCGGATGTGACGAAACGTCAGGGCAGTGACCGACGACCGGAAGTGACGTTCTGCGCCTCAAACGTGCGCTCCAGGGACTAGGCAGCAGGAAGCTGAGCGCTGTTCTATACAGCCGAGTGATAACACCAGTTCCGGCGGGGCTAAAGCACCTTAACAGGCACAGTACTAATACAAAGCTTGATTTTTATTGATGCAGGGTACGCATTTATGTACTAAGGGGGGGAAGTTTTATACCCAATAAAATCTTTTATACAGTATCACACTATATGCAACCTTCTTTTTATATGAGGGGAATTGGTGTATGTTCCTGCTATGTCTGCTGCATAAGGAGATAAGGAGTGGAGAAACGCTGATGCTGGATAAACCTATTTGATGGGTGTATTTTCAACTTGGGTCTGGTGAGTGCATCCCCATGCGGGGAATTTATATCGCACGTGGTGAATACCTGGTGGAATTCTCGGTGGATACTGATTATTTTGCACGGAAAGAACTTTTACAGTAGTGATTGAAATATTCACTCATCTTCTTTCATCTGTGATTTACCGTATAGTCCTCGGTGCGAATAAGGACATAAGCGCTGCTGCAATATTATAGAGACTTTATATAGGAAGGACTGTTTTTATAAAATTGCCATATTTTCATGTTTATTTAACCACTTAAGCCCCGGACCAATTGTCAGCCTAAGGACCAGAGGTCTTTTTACAAATTCGCACTGCACTGCTTTAACTGGTAATTGCGCGGTCATGCAATGTTGTACCCAAATGAAATTTGCGTCCTTTTTCTTCCCACAAATAGAGCTTTGTTTTAATGGTTTTTGATTGCCTCTGCGATTTTAATTTTTTGCGATATAAACGGAAAAAAACGAAAATTTAGAAAAAAATATATATTTTCTAGTTTTTGTTATAAGAAAAATCTAATAAACTCAATTTTAGTCAAACATTTGGGCCAAAATGTATTCAGCCACATGTCTATAGTAAAAAAAATGTCAATAAGCGTATATTTATTGGTTTGCGCAAAAGTTATAGCGTCTACAAACTAGAGTACATTTTCGGGAATTTACACAGCTTATAATTTATGACTGCCTATCTCATTTCTTGAGGTGCTAAAATTGCAAGGCAGTATAAAACCCCCCCAAATGACCCCATTTTGGAAAGTAGACACCCCAAACTATTTGCTGAGAGGCATGTTGAGCCCATTGAATATTTTTTTTTTGTCCCAAGTGATTGACTAAAGACGAAAAAAAAATAATAATCATTTTTTACAAAAAGTTGTCACTAAATTATATATTGCTCACACATGCCATGGTTATATGTGGAATTGCACCCCAAAATATAATTTGCTGCTTCTCCTTTGTACGGGGATACCACATGTGTGGGACTTTTTGGGAGCCTAGCCGCGTACGTGGCCCCTGAAAACCTATCACCACCTTCAGGATTTCTAAGGGTGCAAAATTTTGATTTCACTCCTCACTACCTATCACAGTTTCGAAGCACAAAACCAATAGCACAAACCCCCCAAAATGACCCAATTTTGGAAAGTAGACATCCCAAGCTATTTTCTGAGAGGCATGTTGAGTCCATGGAATATTTTATATTTTGCCACAAGTTGCGGGAATATTACAAACTTTTTTTTTTTGCCCAAAGTTGTCACTAAATCATGGGCATATGTGGAATTACACCCCAAAATACATTCTGCTGCTTCTCCTGAGTACGGGGATACCACATGTGGGACTTTTTGGGAGCCTATCCGCGTACGGGACCCCAAAAACCAAGCACCGCCTTTAAGATTTCTAAGGGCATACATATTTGATTTCACTCCTCACTACCTATCACAGTTTTGAAGGCCATAAAATGCCAAGATGGCACAAAACCCCCCTAAATTACCCCATTTTTGAAAGTAGTGACCCGAAGCTATTTGCTGAGAGGCATGGTGAGTATTTTACAGCTCTCATTTGTTTTTGAAAATGAAGAAAGTAAAGAAAAAGAAATGTTTTTTTATTTTTTTAAATTTCAAAACTTTGTGACAAAAAGCGAGATCTGCAAAATACTCACCATACCTCTCAGCAAATAGCTTGGGGTGTCTACTTTCCAAAATGGGGTCATTTGGAGGGGGGGGGGGGTTTGTGCCATCTGGGCATTCCATGGCCTCCGAAACTGTGATTGGCAGTGAGGAGTGAAATAAAAAAATTACACCCTTAGAAAGCCTGAAGGCAGTGCTTGGTTTTTGGGGTCCCGTACGCAGCTAGGCTCCCAAAAAGTTTCACACATGTGGTATCCCTGTACTCAGGAGAAGCAACAGAATGTATTTTGGGGTGTAATTCCACATATGCCTATGGCATGTTTGAGCAATATATCATTTAGTGACAACTTTATTATATTGCCCAAATTTTTGATGAAATAAAAAAGATGATCTTAGGCTGAGTACATGGATACCAAACATGACATGCTTTAAAATTGCGCACAAACGCGCAGTGGTGACAAACGACATACATTTTTAAAAGCCTTTACAGGTTACAACATTAGATTTACGGAGGAGATCTACTGCTAATATTACTGCCCTCGATCTGACCTTCACGGTGATACCTCACATGCATGGTGCAATTGCTGTTTACATATGACGCCAGACTGACGCTTGCATTCGCCTTTGCGCAAGAGAAGGGGGGGACAGGGGTGCTTTTTTTATTATTTATTTTGCTTTTTTATTTTATTTTTAAAGTGTTCCTTCCATTTTTTTTTTTTTTGTTATCATTTTTATTGTTATCTCAGGGAATGTAAATATCCCCTATGATAGCAATAGGTAGTGACAGGTACTCTTTTTTTTTGAAAAAAATGGGTACTATTAGACCCTAGATCTTTCCTCTGCCCTCAAAGCATCTGACCATACCAAGATCGGTGTGATAAAACGCTTTTTTCATGCAGCCTGTTGGCTGAATGAAAAAAAGAGATTGATTGGTGGGTATGCCCACCATTAGAATACCTCCCTTCATCCACCCACTTCTAATGATGGGCATACATGCACCATTTATATATGCTGAAGCATGGGGGCATCCTCCCGCAAAAAGGTTATGCTGTGTACACACGGTCGGACTTTTCCACGGGCAAGCCTCCGTCGGAATTTTGACCATATGTACGCGGCATTAGGAGCAAATCGCTCCTCCACCCCTGCTGCCCCCATGCTTTGGCATATATGCTCTTTTTTTTTAACTGTGGTGGTGAAATCACCTCCTACAGCGTTGGAGTCACGGTTTTATGTATCGTGGGAGCAAACGCTGTTGCTGTCAAGATAGATCCGCGCTGCAACTGAATGGCGTACCTGCTAAGCAAATTATGGTTAACATTAAAACAAAGTAACATTACATTATAACAGTAAGACCTTACCATACCATACCTGCAAAGCAAATACCAAAAAAAAACATAGTAAAAAATTTAAAAATGTTTTAACGCAACCTGTGCCTAAAAGACATATATATGCCGAAGCATGGGGGGCATCCTCCCGCAAAAAAGTTATGCCGCGTACACACGGTCGGACTTTTCCATGGGCAAGCCTCAGTCGGAATTTCGACCGTATGTACGTGGCATTAGGAGCAAATCGCTCCTCCACCCCTGCTGCCCCCATGCTTCGGCATATATGCTTTTTTTTTAAACTCCTCCTACAGCACTGGAGTCATGGCTTTATGTATCGTGGGAGCAAACGATGTTGCTGTCAAGATAAATAAATCCACGCTGCAGCTGAATGGTGCACCTGAAAACAAATAAATGGTTATCAATAAAACACAGTAAACAGAAAAGTATAAATAAATTACATACCTGAAAAGCAAGCATGATAAAACATAATAAAACATTGCAGAATAGAATATAGTAAAAAAGAGCAACAATAGAGAGAGAATATAGAGAGAGAGAACAATAAAACGACTATTTTTGTTTTTGTTTTTTTATTTTTTTTTTTTTTTTTGTACGTTTTATTTATTTATTTTACACTTTTTTTGTAACTGTAATTTTAACAACTGTAACGGTTCGGGTCTCAAAATGCTATGGCATCTTGGGAGACCCTGTGTAAGTGTATCCTAGCCTGTGAAATGCTGTACCCTACGCTAAAACTTCACTGGTGTGTGGTAGCGTTCAAAACATTCACCAATGCAAAGACCAGGATTGTCAGGACAGCATGGACAATAATAACGGGTGTCACGCCTAGATCTGCGCTTTCTACAGACACGACATCTTCTTTGGGGGGCTTGTTGGGTAGGGGTACTCGGGAGGACATAAGGAAAATGCCTCTCATGCAGCCGGCTTACTGCATTTGGTTGGGAATGGTGAGGTGCAGAACTGCATGGATACAGGAGGTCTGTGACAATCTCTTCCTGGAATGCAAGGAAGGATAAAGTCTCGCCTGAAGCTCTGTATAGCACATGAGCGTTCAGCAAAGTCAATTGGAATAAGTAAACAGATACTTTTTTGTACCAGCGTCTGGCCTTACGAGCAACTAGATATGGCGCCAACAACTGGTCGTTGAGGTCCACACCTCCCATATTTTGGTTATATTCATGGACACAGAGGGGTTTCTCCACAACACCAGCCACCCTACGAATTTGGACTGTCGTGTATGCATGAAGGGAGGTAAGAACAAAAACATTCTTATTATCCCTCCACTTCATAGCGAGCAAGTTTTTACACTGCAAGCAGGCTCTCTCCCCCAGCCTAAGACGGGAATATACAAGCCGCTGGGGAAAGCCCCGGCGATTAGGTTGCACAGTGCCACATGCTCCAATCTGCTGATGAAACAAATGACTAAACAGTGGCACGCTCGTGTAATAATTGTCCACGTACAAGTGGTACCCCTTTCCGAATAAGGGTGACACCAAGTTCCACACTATCTTGCCAGCGCTCCCTATGTAATCTGGGCAGTTCTCTGGCTCTACGTAACTATCTTTTCCATCATAAACTGTAAAGCTCCATACATAGCCTGTTGCCCTGTCACAGAACTTATAGAGGGTGTCTATCGACCGAATTTGGGGGGGCAGCGTGACCTTTTGTTTCAAATTTTTAACATGGAAAGAAGTTGAAGCGCCTGTGCTGATAAAATTGACTATTGACCTCAATCGCAGTTTTTGGTGGACTTATTTCATGCAGAGTCATGCTCCCTCATCGGGTTTGCTTGCAGGCTTGACTCATAGTGAGCTTGGATTACTCTCATCCTAAAGTAGTTTTGAAACTGCCGTGGGGGCGTTTAGATAGTAATAGATCACCTACAAGTGCCTCTGGCTAATGGCAGGGTCTTTGCCCATCGACTAGCCACTATCAAAATTGAGATAGAAGATCTTATAGATTATTTTTTGAATTAATTGAATTGTATTACTTGAATCCCCTATCAGGCTACGTTTTTATAGTCCCTTTAAAAAAAAAAAAATCAGGGTTGAACCACCAAGGAATATGTGCAATTACAATCTTGACAGCTTGGCACGCATATATATTTTTAAATTCGTATGCTACGCATGTTAATTAAGCTTTAAAAGACATGGAAATGAGCCCCGTTTTTAAATAGAAAAATGACTGCCTGCAACAAACAGAATCACCACTGGATGTCACCCTTGTATTAAAAGTGAACTGATAGAATGATAAAGTCTGCATTGGGAAAATGTCCACCAGGTGTCAGCCTCACATTACAAATCAAAATCTAATCCTACACACTGCACAGCAAGAAATTGCAACACCTGCAAACTTTGATGAAGTGCAATTGGGAAACGATGTTTTAACTCCGTTATAAATAACATAAGATAGGTGCACTAAACTTAGTGAAGGACACATCTATCTGTGAATATATTTATCTAGATAGAGATTTTATATATATATATATATATATATATATATATATATATATATATATATATATGTAAATATATATATGTATATATATATATATATATATATATATATATATATATATATATATATATATAAATCTCTATTTATTAATATAATCTATCTATATAGATAATTACAAAGCTATTACATTGCATTCATTGTATAACTGTGCATTTATCCAGCAGTGACACCATGCAAATGGGGCTGTATAGCAATAGCTCTCCCTCAATTATGTCTTTAAATCATTTTAGTGCAATGATGCATATATGTCTAGTCACAGTGATCTATTGGCTAGCCCTCTTGCTTAGCAGTGAAGAGGGTCACAGGTTCACAACCCAACCATGACATTAGCTGTCTAATTCATTGTCTAAACAATTTTTTTTATTAAATGGCTATAGATTTCAAGCCAATAAATCATTTTTTAAATGTCTACAAATGGCAATTTATACCTTTAAATCATTTTATTGCATATCTGTAGACATCTATATATATGTATGGACCCAGTGGTGTAGTGTAGTGGTTAGCACTCATGCCCTAGCAGCAATGGGGGTCACTGGTTCTAAACTATACCATGACACTACCTGTCTATTTCAGTGTAAATGAATAGATATTTTTTTATATATAAAAAGGCAATAAAAACATAGAAAACAAACTATATCATATTTTTTTTTTCAATGGTATATAGAGTGGTGTAGTGACTAGCACTATTGCCTAGCAGTAATGAGGGTCACTGGTTCGCAACCCAAACATGACACTACATTTCTCTTTCAGTGTAAATGAACATATATAAATATGTATTTGTTTTTAAAAGGCAATATGTCCTTCACTAAGTTCTGTGCATCTATATTAGAACCTAAATAAATATATATATATAAAAATAAACTGGGCATTTATCTAGAAATCATACCATCAAAAACAAGCTGTATTTTTTTTTTTTTGTTTATGGTTTTTGATATGCTACATAAAGTGGTGTAGTGGCTAGCACTCTTGCCTAGCAATGATCAGGATTACTGGTTCAAAACCCAAACATAACACTACGTTTGTCTTTCAATGTAAATGAATATATATCATTTTTTGTTTTTTTTTTGTTTTAAAGGCAATAGAAATATAGACATTATGTCCTTCACTAAGTTGAGTGCACATCTATTTTTGAATATAAATAAATATATATATTTATAAAGTGGGCATTTATCCAGCAGTGACACCATACAAACGGAACTATGTCTTTTTTTTTTTAATGGTAGATTTTATGCTGGCATAGCAGTAAAGGGGGTCATTGGTTATGTTATTAAGTAAGTTTAGTGCACCTATCTATATGTGAATATATATATATAGAATATATGTATGTTGATAATATTGGTGGTTAAATAAACTAATAGTCCATATGCCTGTATGTATTCTCACAGTGGTGTACGAGCTAGCACTCTTGCCTAGCTGTTTAAGGAGGGTCACTGGTTTGAAACCCAACCAATCTTGTTGCTTGTATAATTCATTATGTATCTTTTTTTTTTATGGATATGAATGGCAATAGTCCTACCTCAATTATGTCTTTAAATCATTTGTTTCATAGATTTAGATATGTATGGTCACAGTGGCGTAGCAAATGTGCATTGATCCAGTAGTGACAGCATACAAACAGGACTGTACTAGGGCTGAAACAACTAATCGATTAATCGACAACTAATCGATTATGAAATTAATCGATTACTATTTTCATAATTGATTAATCGGCCAGTAACATAATGGGGTTAAAAAAACTAAAATGAGCCCTTTATAGTACAAAAAAGAGCAAATAATTGCTACTGTAAATATTACTTTCACAGTTCTACAGTTAAAAAATGAACCCCTTACAGTAGTGACTATATGCTTTTTTTTTTTTTGTACTATAAAGGGCTAATTTTAGTTTTTTTAACTCCCATTATGTTACTAAACGTCTCAGGCCTGGTTCACACCTATGCGTTTTTTTTTGTGCTTTTTGCAGAAACGCACTACAGTTCATTTACATGGTTTACTATGGGACATGTTCACATCTATGATTTTTTCAGCCGCTGCTGTTTGGAAAGGGTCAGGGACTTTTTTTAATGCAAAACAGTGCTTTTTTGGTTCAATATACTTCAATGGAGAAGCTGCAGAAAAGCATGTAATGCGTTTTTGCAGCAATTTGTGATTTTTTAATCTGCCCAACAACTAATTGGCCACATAAAGTATATCTCTTCTGTCTGTTATTCTCAGAGTGGATTAAATATTTTGCTCCCTAACCATATAGCTGGTTATTTATATTTACCACTGCATATAAATATTTAAGAATATAAGAAAAGACCCTTTTTTTTAATAACTTTACATATTAACTAAATTATGCACCATGCTTTTTTTTTTCTTTAGGTTATTAACCGATTAATCGATTATTCGAAACAATAATCGGCCAACTAATTGATTATAAAAATAATCGTTAGTTGCAGCCCTAGACTGTACTGCAATAGCCCTCTCTCAATTATGTTTTTCAATCATTTTATTGCATAGATATATATAAAAAGAAAACACTGTGCTAGACTTAAATTGTTGAGTAGTATAAAACAAAACAGGTAGCAGCCCAATGCGTGATACATACCTAAATTGAACAGAAAAAAAGATGGGACGAGCTGTGCCAATAGACACAATATGTATGTTGATAATATTAGTGGTTAAAAAAAAATAATAGTCAACCAAAATATATGTATGGTCACAGTGGTCTAGGGGCTAGCACTCCTGCCTAGCAGTGAACGTGGTTTGAAACCCAACCCATGACATTACTTGTATATTCATTTTTTTTTTTTTAATGGCTATAAATGGCAATAGCCCTACCTGAATCATGTCTTTAAATCATTTATTTCATAGAATGATATATGTATGGTCACAAGGGTGTAGCAGGTAGCACTCTTGCATAGCAGCAAAGAGGGTCATTGTTTCAAAACACGACCATGGCACTACCCGTCTCATTCATTGTACATATATATATATAGATATATATATAGAAATAAATAAAATGTGCATTTATCCAGCAGTGACAGCATACAAACGGGACTGTACTGCAATAGTGCTCTCTCAATTATGTTTCTCAATCATTTTATTGAATAGACATATATAAAAAGAAAACACTGCACTAGACTTTGTTGAGTAGTATAAACCAAAACAGGAGTATAAAATAAAAAAGGCAGCAGCTCAATGCGGGATACACACCTAAATTGAACAGAAAAAAAGAAAATAAGGGAAGGGCTGCGCTAATATACACAATATGTATGTTGATAATATTAGTGGTTAAATAAACTAATATTCCATATACATATATGAATAGTCACAGTGGTGTAGGGGTCAGCACTCCTGCCTAGCAGTGAAGGAGGGTCACTGGTTTGAAACCCAACAATTACATTACCAAAATATGAGTAACTTAAATAATAATGATATAGCACATTTTTTAGTTTAACTTTTTTTTATTAGTTTTATAAACAAGTTAGACAAATAACTGTACATGTTATACTGTAGCCCTGACAAAAAATGTATGGGACTTCAAAAATTCACAACCCCAAATTTTCACAGGAGCATTCTAAAGATGATTTTAGGCTCCCTGTTCTTTCCCTTGAAATATGGTTGAAAAAAATATGTTAGGGTTCAAAAAAATCACCCCCCCCAAAAAAAAATTTGGTGGCATATTGGAAATTAGATCTCTGAGGGGTAGGAAAAGAAAAAACAAACACATACATATACAAATCAATAGTATGGCAATGGTTTTTCTTTTCTATTCAATGTTTGTTTTTCTTTTCCTACCCCTCAGAGATTTTTTCTTTTTTTTCTTTTGTTTTTAACATTTTACCTTCTGCTAAAACTTTTGTGAATCAGTACTGCTTAGACCTTGAAGAAGGGGGACACACCCCGAAAGCTCGTCCATGAAAAATTATATGTTAGTGCAAATTAAAAAAGTATCACGGACAGTACTCAATTTTCTCTGTCACAATTGCACTAATACGGCTACAATCACTTCAAGTATGATGGAAATTAGATGAAACACACCCCTGACACATTCCCTGGATATTTTCCGAGACCAAAAAAAAAACTTCCCAAGAAATTTTGCCCACTTGTTCTACATGTTCTAAAACGTACTCC
Organism: Lithobates sylvaticus; assembly: GCA_028564925.1. Lineage (NCBI taxonomy): Eukaryota > Metazoa > Chordata > Amphibia > Anura > Ranidae > Lithobates > Lithobates sylvaticus. The sequence continues at coordinate 55,891,094 of CM053035.1, forward strand.
TTTTCCTTTTTTCCTTTTCCTTTTTTCCTTTTCCTTTTTTCCTTTTTTGTTTTTACCATGGACAGGCAAAAGTTGATTTCAGGGTCCATGAATGGTTCCACCAATGCTAGTGGATGCAAACCTGTTCCTGCTTGGTCACAACCCCTGTGGGGTCCTGCTCGCATGCCACGCCCCCTGGGGGTCCTGCATGCTTGGACACGCCCCCTGGAGGGTCCTGCTCGCCTGCCACGCCCCCTGGGGGGCCCTGCTTGGCCACGCCCCCTGGGGGGTCCTGCTTTCTTGGCCACACCCCCTGGGGGTCCTTCTCGACTGCCACGCCCCCTGGGGGGTTCTGCTTGCTTGGCCACGCCCCATGGGGGTACTGCTCAACTGCCACGCCCCCTGGGGGGTCCTGCTTGCTTGGCCAAACCCCCTGGGGGGTCCTGCTCGACTGCCACGCCCCCTGGGGGGTCCTGCCTGCTTGGCCACGCCCCCTGGGGGGTGCTGCCCGACAGCCATGCCCCCTGGGGGTCCCGCCTGCTTGCCCACGCCCCCTGCCGCATTTTTACCATTGGTCACGCCCCCTGGGCGTCTCCTGTATATTGGCCACACCCCCAGGCACATTTTTATTTTTCCTCAACACACCCCTTGCAAGGCTCGATTAATTGTATGGTAGCTCTACTTGCTCTTATATCATTAATCCCCAACACCCGCCCCTTACTTTGCTGTGTGCACCCCCAAAGCTCAAGGGCATATATATATTTATTTATTTATATATATATTTATTAATGGTCATGGCACATTGATATCATTCCCATCTCCACCTATGCCCCCTTACCATTGTTCCTTGACACCAGTTCTCCAATGTGTGCAGGATCGATGTATCTATCATCCTCTTTCAAAAGCATCCATGTTTACTCCAATGGCAGCACTCTTTAAAACACAGCAGGTGTTCTGCTATGCAATCATTTGCAATTTCAAAAATCTGTGCTGGATGAATATTTATATTTACGTATATATATATATATATATTTACACATATATTTACATATATCATTTGAAGAAACATATCAATGCGATTTCTAAAATCTGTGCTGGGAAGTACTTATAAATAAATAAATACAATAATATAGTTAAAATAGGATCCCGTGTATGAGGAAGCAGTTTTTTTTTTTTTTTTTTAAAATAACGCAACAATGTTTACTCCAACAGTTGCACCCCTTAAAAAAAACAGAAAGTGTTCTGCTATATGCTCGTCTGAGTTTTACCACAAACTGGGAAAACTTATTGACTCGATTATTAGCCTAGGGTGAGAAATGCCCAGCTACTGTAAGTGGAAAAGTGGTTAACAATTATTATTAATTTAATTTAATTAAATTTTTATTAATTAAAATTTTGAATATATATTTTATTTTATATTAAAATATTTTTATAACAATTATTTATTTTATTATATTATTTTATTTTGGGAAATGTTATTGACTCGAGTATAAGCCAAGGGTGAGAAATGCCCAGCTACTGTAAGTGGAAAAGAGGGTCAACAATGCCTATTTGCAGCATCGCTGTGCCCATTTGCAGCCATAGGTCCCCCAAACCTGCTAGTTAAGGGTTCCAAAATGCCCCCTTGCTGAAGCCACATTTTGGGGTC
>CM053035.1:55908763-55927778 GCA_028564925.1 Lithobates sylvaticus
ATCCTCAGTGACCCAGAAGACTCCGGACCGAATGCCTCAGCTAACCTACGCTGCATGGCCTCCCTGATCCTGCAAAGCCTGCGGAAGGATCCTCGTGTTCTTCGGATCAAGGAGAGGGACCATTACTGGCTGGCCACTCTCCTTGATCCACGGTACAAGGGTAAGGTTGAGGACCTTATCTTGCCGTCGCAGAGGGAGCAGAGGATGAGACATCTCAGGGAGGCCTTGCAGAAAGGTCTGTGCAACGCGTTCCCAGAAACTGGGAGGTTACAAACTCCTGGTCCTGGGCGACGAGTTGCTGAGGCTTCGGTCAGTAGCAGAAGGAGCGGTGGGGAAGGTGGACGTCTGACCGATGCGTTCAGACAATTTTTTAGTCCGCAGCCCCAAGGTATGATCGGTTCCAGCAACCATCGCCAGCGTCTGATATACATGGTGCAGGAATACCTTGGGGCAAGGTCAGACTTGGACACCTTTCCCACCGAAAATCCTCTGGCTTACTGGGTCCTGAGGATGGATCACTGGCCAGAGCTTGCACAGTATGCAATTGAGCTACTGGCCTGTCCTGCCTCCAGCGTTCTTTCCGAACGCACATTCAGTGCTGCTGGAGGATTTGTCACCGATCATAGGGTGCGCCTGTCCACCGCCTCGGTTGATCGACTGACCTTCATCAAAATGAATCAGTCTTGGATCACCACCAGCTACCAGGCACCTGAAGCGGATATAACGGAATAATTTATAATGTCACATCCCTTCAAGACTGCCTATGCTGATGCTGAGTGACTGTCCTCTTATGTTCACTGACTATCCTCTTCCTCCTCCTCAATGATCCATGCCACCACACCAGTGCCTAAGGCACAATTTTTCAGCCCCTGTTTAACAGGGGCGTGTACATACAATTTTTATAAAAAAATGCTTCGCAACACGTGTGACTGCTGTGCTCCAAGTAGGGACTTACTAAAACATTTAATGTGAAAATGGCTTAATGTAGCTTAACGTGTAATAAAGTGCCTAAACCTCAACCAATTGCCCTGAAACTTTGCACAGCCTAAGATCTCAACTTCCCAAACGTATCCAAGAAGTTTCATGCGATTCGGAGTTCCACAAGGCAAATTAAGGACATTAAGCTTGTTTTTTGGGGAGCTTAATGTGGCTTAACGTACAAAAAAGACCTTAAATGTTAACCAATTTCCTCCAAACTTCACACAATAGAAGATTCTATCCATGCCAACATATTTTGAAAATTGCAGCTCATTTAGTAAATCACACCAAAAGTTATTCACATTAAGCTATATTTTACAATGCTAAAACGTTTAATGTAAAGAGCTTAACGTACCATAATGTGCCTTAACCTCAATCAATTGTCCTGAAACTTTGCACAGCCTAAGTTCTTAACTTCCCAAACCTATCCAAGAAGTTTCATGCGATTCGGAGTTCCACAAGGCAAATTAAGGACATTAAGCTTGATTTTTGGGGAGCTTAATGTGGCTTAACGTACAAAAAACACCTTAAATGTTATCCAATTTCCACCAAACTTTACACAATAGAAGACTCTATCCATGCCAACATATTCTGAAAATTTCAGCTCATTTGGTTAATCACACCAAAAGTTATTTACGTTAAGCTATATTTTACAATACTAAAACATTTAATGTGAAAATGGCTTAATGTAGCTTAACGTGTAATAAAGTGCCTAAACCTCAATCAATTGCCCTGAAACTTTGCACAGCCTAAGATCTCAACTTCCCAAACCCATCCGAGAAGTTTCATGCGATTCGGTGTTCCACAGGGCAAACTAGGCACGTTAAGCTTGTTTTTTGGAGAGCTTAACGTACAAAAAAGACCTTAAATGTTAACCAATTTCCCCCAAACTTCACACAATAGAAGACTCTATCCATGCCAACATATTCTGAAAGTTTCAGCTGATTTGGTTAATCACACCAAAAGTTATTCACATTAAGCTATATTTCACAATGCTAAAACATTTAATGTGAAAATGGCTTAATGTAGCTTAATGTAGCTTAACGTGTAATAAAGTGCCTAAACCTCAATCGATTGCCCTGAAACTTTGCACAGCCTAAGATCTCAACTTCCCAAACCTATCCAAGAAGTTTTATGCGATTCGGAGTTCCACAAGGCAAATTAAGGACATTAAGCTTGATTTTTGGGGAGCTTAATGTGGCTTAACGTACAAAAAAGACCTTAAATATTATCCAATTTCCACCAAACTTTACACAATAGAAGACTCTATCCATGCCAACATATTCTAAAAATTTCAGCTCATTTGGTTAATCACACCAAAAGTTATTCACGTTAAGCTATATTTTACAATACTAAAACATTTAATGTGAAAATGGCTTAATGTAGCTTAACGTGTAATAAAGTGCCTAAACCTCAATCAATTGCCCTGAAACTTTGCACAGCCTAAGATCTCAACTTCCCAAACCCATCCGAGAAGTTTCATGCGATTCGGTGTTCCACAGGGCAAACAAGGCACGTTAAGCTTGTTTTTTGGAGAGCTTAACGTACAAAAAAGACCTTAAATGTTAACCAATTTCCCCCAAACTTCACACAATAGAAGACTCTATCCATGCCAACATATTCTGAAAGTTTCAGCTCATTTGGTTAATCACACCAAAAGTTATTCATGTTAAGCTATATTTCACAATGCTAAAACATTTAATGTGAAAATGGCTTAATGTAGCTTAACATGTAATAAAGTGCCTAAACCTCAATCAATTGCCCTGAAACTTTGCACAGCCCAAGATCTCAACTTACCAAACCTATCCAAGAAGTTTCATGCGATTCAGTGTTCCACAAGGCAAATTAGGGACATTAAGCTTGATTTTTGGGGAGCTTAATGTGGCTTAACGTAGAAAAAAGACCTTAAATGTTATCCAATTTCCACCAAACTTTACACAATAGAAGACTCTATCCATGCCAACATATTATGTAAATTTCAACTCATTTGGTTAATCACACCAAAAGTTATTCACGTTAAGCTATTTTTTACAATGCTAAAACGTTTAATGTAAAGAGCTTAACGTACCATAATGTGCCTTAACCTCAATCAATTGTCTTGAAACATTGCACAGCCTAAGAGCTTAATGTGGCTTAACGTACAAAAAAGACCTTAAATGTCAACCAATTTCCCCCAAACTTCACGCAAAAGTGAAAGTTTCAGCTGATTTGGTTAATCACACCAAAAGTTATTCACATTAAGCTATATTTTACAATGCTAAAACATTTAATGTGAAAATGGCTTAACCACTTGCCGACCGGCGCACGAAAATGTACGTCAACAGAATAGCACGGACAGGCATAAGGGCATACAGGTACGTCCCCTTTAAGATGCCGCCGTGCCATCGGGTGCGCGTTCGCGCCGGTCGGGACCCCCGTGAGGCCGGTCGCGGGTCCCGCGGACTCGATTGCCGCGGGGATACCCGAGATCGTCTCACGGGAAGGCTGAACGGGGAGATGCAAAAAAAAAAAAAACAGCATCTCCCCATTCTGCCTAGCAACTAGTGACGCTGATCTCTGCTCCCTGTGATTGGAGCAGAGATCAGCATTCACTAGCTGACAGCCATGCCCCCCCACAGTAAGAAACACACCTCTAGGCACACTTAACCCCTACACTGCCACCTAGTGGTTAACCCCTTCACTGCCAGTGTCATTTACACAGGAATCAATGCATTTAAATAGCATTGATTGCTGTATAAATGACAATGGTTCCAAAAATGTGTCAAAAATGTCCGATGTGTCCGCCATAATGTCGAGGTCACAATAAAAATCGCTGATCGCCACCATTACTAATAAAAAAAAAAATATTAATAAAAATGCTATAAAACTATCCCCTATCTTGCAAACGCTATAACTTCTGCGCAAACCAATCAATAATCGCTTATTGCAATTTTTTTTTACCAAAAATATGTAGAAGAATACGTATCGGCCTAAACTGAGGAAAAAAAATGTTTTTTATATATTTTTAGGGGATATTTATTATAGAAAAAAAAAAGAATGCGTTTTTTTCAAAATTGTCGCACTTTTTTGTTTATAGCGCAAAAAATAAAGACCGCAGGGGCGATCAAATACCACCAAAAGAAAGCTCTATTTGTGAGAAAAAAAGGATGTCAATTTTCTTTGGGAGCCACGTCGCATGACCGCGCAATTGTCAGTTAAAGCGACGCAGTGCCGAATCGCAAAAAGGGGCCTGGTCCTTTGGCTGCAAATTGGTCCGGTCTGAAAGTGGTTAATGTAGCTTAACGTGTAATAAAGGGCCTAAACCTCAATCAATTGCCCTGAAACTCTGCACAGCCCAAGATCTCAACTTCCCAAACCTATTCAAGAATTCCAGTTCATTTGGTAAATCACCCCAAAAGTTATTCACCATTTTTTTTACAATCCTTAACCAGTTGCAGACTTTGGGCGCATTAGACACGCCCAAAAACATGTCATTAATGTACACAGGTCATGTCTAGTACATCCAGTCCTTCTGCTCTGCTGCTGGGACCCTTCCCTGTCTCTGTACCCAACAATTCAGCAGGAACTGTCTAAAAATAGAAGCAGGCTGGCAATGTTTATCAACAACCACATCACAGAAAGTTACATTGAAACATTGTATCAATTGTAACTTTCTGTGTTTTGCATTCACAGATCAAAGGGATGAACTTCGATTTGAAGGTGAAGAGAGTTAAAGCAACCTTGACATGTAAATAAAAAATTTTTTTTTCTAATTAAATGTTCCTCTGTTGAACTCCTAATTAACCCTTTAGTTTTCTTTAATCAGCACTGATTAACTCTATATTCTCCTTCTCTATTGAATTGTAGTTTTCCTGGTGATTTTTTCTTTTCTATTTTATTAACTAGTAGTTAAACTTTTTTTCATTTTTTTTGTTTGCTTTGCTTATTAAAAATGTTGACACCTTTTTACATATATATACCGAAAGAAAGAAAAAAATGCATTTTGTTTAATTTTATTACACTTAATTGTAAAAATTATTGTTGCAGGACAATATTCACAAAAAGAAAGCCTTGTTTGTCCTTAAAAAAAAATGCATGTATTACGTTGTTAACTTAAGGGGTTAGACAAGCTCAAGCTCAACTCGAGCTGTGGTGAAACTACAAATCCCATCATGCCTCTGCCTCTAGGAGACATGCCTGTGATTGTCAGGGTCTTGCAATGTCATCGCTGGATCTAGATGGGACTCAGGGTAGTGTTAGGGGGGCTGCTGCACACAGAAGGCTTTTTATCTTAATCAGAGGCGGCTCTTTAATTAGGCAAATTAGGCGATTGCCTTAGGCCTCGCCAACAGAAGGGCCTCGCCGTCGAGCGATTGCCTAATTTGCCTCAGGTGCTGTGTTGAGACTGTCTGGCGGCGGGCGCACTGCGCAGAGTGAGCTAATAGCTTAGCTGAGCCAGCGCCGCGATCCGCGGCGGCGGACGAGCATAGTGGAAGTGTGGTGGGCGTGGCTAAGGCTGCCTGCGTTCAATAGCCGGCTCAACCTCTAGCCCTTCCCCTAAAGTCGGCGACAGCGGCCCCAATGCATGGCGAGAGGCAGGACTCGGGAGCAGCCCTGGAAGAAATACATGCTCGGTGAGTGGAGCTTGTTTGTGATAGAGGCGGAGGCTGGGCGGGATAGCCGTGTCTGTGTGCCCCATTGTGGAGGGGAGTCTGTGGGAGTGGGACTACAATGTCCAGCATGTGTATGTGGAGGACGAGCAACTAACTTAGTGTGAGGCTGGAGGGGGAAGCATAGCGTATCAGTCCCACTCTCAGTATAACATGTCTGGATGGCTTTGCAGTGTGAGGAGGAGCCCTAAACACCCTGATATGTACACTGTTTCCACATATCCCAATTACCACATGTTAGCCCCCTCCTCCTTCTACTCCTCCTGCCCCCCCCCTCTGCCCCCTCTACCCCCACTCCCTCTGCCCTCTAACCCTCCTATCTCCCCCTTCCATACCCCCATTGTTTTCTTCACCGTCTTTCTCTTCTCTCCTCACTTGCCACATCCTCTCTCTCCCTCTGTCCTCTCTACCTACATCCCTCTGTCCACTCTCTCCTCACCCCCCTCCTATTGTCCAGGCTATCCTCCCCCTATTCACTCTCTCCTCTCCCCCTCCCCCTGCCTCTGTCCACTCTCTCCTCACCCCCCTCCTATTGTTCAGGCTATCCTCCCCCCTATCCACTCTCTCCTCTCCCCCTCCCCCTGCCTCTGTCCACTCTCTCCTCACCCCCCCTATCATCCAGGCTATCCTCCCCTATCCACTCTCTCATCTCCCCCTGCCTCTGTCCACTCTCTCCTCACCCCCCCCTATCATCCAGGCTATCCTCCCCTATCTACTCTCTCATCTCCCCCTGCCTCTGTCCACTCTCTCCTCACCCCCTCCTATCGTCCAGGCTATCCTCCCCTATCCACTCTATCCTCTCCCCCTCCCCCTGCCTCTGTCCACTCTCTCCTCACCCCCTCCTATCGTCCAGGCTATCCTCCCCTATCCACTCTCTCATCTCCCCCTCCCCCTATCCACTCTCTCATCTCCCCCTCCCCCTATCCACTCTCTCATCTCCCCCTCCCCCTATCCACTCTCTCCTCTCCCCCTCCCCCTGCCTCTGTCCACTCTCTACTCACCCCCCTCCTACCCTCCAGGCTATTCTCCCCCTATCCACTCTCTCCTATCCCCCTCCCCTGCCTCTGCCCACTCTCTCCTCACCCCCCTTCTACCCTCCAGGCTATCCTCCCCCTATCCACTCTCTCCTCACCCCCCTCCTACTGTCCAGGCTATCCTCCCCCTATCCACTCCCACCTCTCCCCCTCCCCCTGTCCACTCTCTACTCTCTTCTATCCAGGCTATCCTCTCCCCCCTCTTATATCCTCTCCCTCTGTCCACGCTAACCTCCACCTCCCCCTATCCACTCCTTCTCCCTTTCTGAAAGTTAGTTCAGCTTTTCATTTTGTGTGAAATGGTGAACTTACTCTTTAAGCCTTCCAAACTATCTCAGGACATGAAAAAAGGCCCTATATGTGCTGCATTCCTCTTACCTACCTGGTGGAAAATTCGGGAGACCTGAGTCCCCAAGAACTCTATAATATACAGATCTAGACCAGCAAGAGGAAGTGGTAAGGCTCCATTGGTTGTTATTGGCTTATAACTTTGATGGATGGCCTCCTTTACCAGTAAGGTAGAGTGCAGGCCCAAGCATTCTACAACAGTGGCTGGTCAAGATTTGCATAATGGAGCACCTAAGGTTTAGGGGTTCAGAGGTATGTGACCATACAACCGCCAACAACAGATGGGACATGGGAAAATGTGGGTGATGTCACTGCTCCAGGCTTTACCAGTGATTGTCAAGTGCTCTCTCCTCTCCCCTGAGGCCAATACTAATTGACACAGTGGATCATGTGACCAGACCAGAGCTAAAAGTCCACGGTTAGGGAGCTCCGATTACTTGCCTTGCCCCTAACACTGACAACCCATGCTATGCCACTGGAGGGGAGAGCCCAGCATCGGGAAGAAGGATGGCGCTGCCACCTCGAGCTGTCAATGTTATCTCTATGTACCACTCACAAATGGCAATCTGCTGACAAGACACTCCCAGGGGAGTGCAGAGCACAGCCTACGAAATGGGGGAGGGGACCGTCTGGGTGAGCTCACCGGTGTGATATGATCCAATAACATGCTAGAATCTTTGAGGACTGGCCATGGGTGGAGTGCTATCAGTTAATTGTATACTGTACATTGCAATGTAGTATTATTTTTTTATCAGTTTAATTATTTTTCCAATTATGGGCGTGAGAGGGCCTCATGTCTAAGTTTTGCCAAAGGCCTGACAAAGCCTAGAGCCGCCTCTGATCTTAATGCATAGAATGCATTAAGATAAATAAACCTTCTCACTTTAAAATCCCTTTAAACGCTTCAGCCCCGGAAGATTTTACCCCCTTCCTGATCAGAGCACTTTTTACAATTTGGAACTGCGTCGCTTTAACTGACAATTGCGCGGTCGTGTGATGTTGTACCCAAACAAAATTTGCATCCTTTTTTTCCCACAAATAGAGCTTTCTTTTGGTGGTATTTGATCACCTCTGCGGTTTTTATTTTTTGCGCTATAAACAAAAAAATGTGCGACAATTTTGAAAAAAAAAGCAATATTTTTTACTATAATAAATATCCTCCAAAAATATATAAAAAAACTATTTTTTTCCTCAGTTTAGGCCGATACGTATTCTTCTACATATTTTTGGTAAAAAAAATCACAATAAGTGTTTATTGATTGGTTTGCGCAAAGGTTATAGCGTCTACAAAATAGGGGATAGTTTTATGACATTTTTATTAATAATTTTTTTTTTTACTAGTAATGGCAGCGATCAGCGATTTTTATCATGACTGCGACATTAAGGCGGACACATCGGACAATTTTGACAAATTTTTGGGATCATTGGCGACCAGTGCTATAAAATTGCATTGATTACTGTAAAAATGTCACTGGCAGGGAAGGGGTTAACCACTAGGGGGGGGAGGGGTTAAGTGTATCCTGGGGGCTTGTTTCTAACTATCTGAGGGCGTGGCTGTGTGTGATACCACACTGATCGCTGCTCTAGATGACAGGGAGCAGACGATCAGTGTGCTGTCATTAGGCAGAACGGGGAGATGCTGTTTACATCGGCATCTCCCAGTTCTTGATCTCCGTAACACGATCGCGGGTATCCCCGCACTAATCGAGTCCGCGGGATGCGCGGGCACTGTCACGGGGCTTGCGGCGTACGTGTACGTTACTTTGCCCAGCCGTGCCATTCTGCGGACATATATGTGCCGACAACGGTCGGCAAGTGGTTAAGCCATTTTCACATTAAATGTTTTAGCATTGTGAAATATAGCTTAATGTGAATAACTTTTGGTGTGATTAACCAAATCAGCTGAAACTTTCACTTTTGCGTGAAGTTTGGGGGAAATTGGTTGACATTTAAGGTATTTTTTGTACGTTAAGCCACATTAAGCTCCCCAAAAAATCAAGCTTAATGTCCCTAGTTTTCTTTGTGGGACACCGAATCACATGAAACTTCTTGGATGGGGTTGAGAAGTTGAGAACTTATGCTGTGCAAAGTTTCAAGACAATTGATTGAGGTTAAGGCACATTATGGTACGTTAAGCTCTTTACATTAAACGTTTTAGCATTGTAAAATATAGCTTAATGTGAATAACTTTTGGTGTGATTTACTAAATGAGCTGCAATTTTCAAAATATGTTGGCATGGATAGAGTCTTTTATTGTGTGAAGTTTGGAGGAAATTGGTTAACATTTAAGGTCTTTTTTGTACGTTAAGCCACATTAAGCTCCCCAAAAATCAAGCTTAATGTCCCTATATTGCCTTGTGGAACTTCGAATCGCATGAAACTTCTTGGATGGGTTTGGGAAGTTGAGATCTTAGGCTGTGCAAAGTTTCAGGGCAATTGATTGAGGTTTAGGCACTTTATTACACGTTAAGCTACATTAAGCCATTTTCACATTAAATGTTTTAGTATTGTAAAATATAGCTTAACGTGAATAACTTTTGGTGTGATTAACCAAATGAGCTGAAACTTTCAGAATATGTTGGCATGGATAGAGTCTTCTATTGTGTAAAGTTTGGTGGAAATTGGATAACATTTAAGGTCTTTTTTGTACATTAAGCCACATTAAGCTCCCCAAAAATCAAGCTTAATGTCCTCAATTTGCCTTGTGAAACTCTGAATCGCATGAAACTTCTTGGATAGGTTTGGGAAGTTGAGATCTTAGGCTGTGCAAAGTTTCAGGGCAATTGATTGAGGTTTAGCCACTTTATTACACGTTAAGCTACATTAAGCCATTTTCACATTAAATGTTTTAGCATTGTAAAATATAGCTTAATGTGAATAACTTTTGGTGTGATTAACCAAATCAGCTGAAATTTTCAGAATATGTTGGCATGGATAGAGTCTTGTGTTGTGTGAAGTTTTGGGGAAATTGGTTAAAATTTAATGTCTTTTTTGTACGTTAAGCCACATTAAGCTCCCCAAAAATCAAGCTTAATGTCCGTAATTTTCCTTGTGGAACACTGAATCGCATGAAACTTCTTGGATAGGTTTGGTAAGTTGAGATCTTGGGCTGTGCAAAGTTTCAGGGCAATCGATTGAGGTTTAGGCACTTTATTACACGTTAAGCTACATTAAGCCATTTTCACATTAAATGTTTTAGTATTGTAAAATATAGCTTAATGTGAATAACTTTTGGTGTGATTACCCAAATCAGCTGAAATTTTCAGAATATGTTGGCATGGATAGAGTCTCCTGTTGTGTGAAGTTTCGGGTAAATTGGTTAAAATTTAAGGTCTTTTTTGTACGTTAAGCCACATTAAGCTCCCCAAAAATCAAGCTTAATGTCCCTAATTTGCCTTGTGGAACACTGAATCGCATGAAACTTCTTGGATAGGTTTGGGAAATTGAGATCTTGGGCTGTGCGAAGTTTCAGGGCAATTGATTGAAGTTTAGGCACATTATTGTACATTAAGCTCTTTACATTAAATGTTTTAGCATTGTAAAATATAGCTTAATGTGAATAACTTTTGGTGTGTTTAACCAAATCAGTTGAAATTTTCAGAATATGTTGGCATGGATAGAGTCTTCTGTTGTATGAAGTTTGGGAGAAATTGGTTAACATTTAAGGTCTTTTTTGTACGTTAAGCTCTCAAAAAAACAAGCTTAACGTGCCTAGTTTGCCTTGTGGAACACCGAATCGCATGCAAGTTCTTGGATAGGTTTGGGAAGTTGAGATCTTGGGCTGTGCAAAGTTTCAGGGCAATTGATTGAGGTTTAGGCACTTTATTACACGTTAAGCTACATTAAGCCATTTTCACATTAAATGTTTTAGTATTGTAAAATATAGCTTAATGTGAATAACTTTTGGTGTGATTAACCAAATCAGCTGAAATTTTCAGAATATGTTGGCATGGATAGAGTCTTGTGTTGTGTGAAGTTTTGGGGAAATTGGTTAAAATTTTATGTCTTTTTTGTACGTTAAGCCACATTAAGCTCCCCAAAAATCAAGCTTAATGTCCGTAATTTTCCTTGTGGAACACTGAATCGCATGAAACTTCTTGGATAGGTTTGTTAAGTTGAGATCTTGGGCTGTGCAAAGTTTCAGGGCAATTGATTGAGGTTTAGGCACTTTATTACACGTTAAGCTACATTAAGCCATTTTCACATTAAATGTTTTAGTAAGTCCCCTCCAAGTACAGTATCTGTGAGGGGTTGCAGTGTTGTGGCACCAGCACCAGTGCCTAAGGCACAATTTTTCAGCCCCTGTTTAACAGGGGCGTGTACATACAATTTTTATAAAAAAAAGCTTCGCAACACGTGTGAATGCTGTGCTCCAAGTACAGTATCTGTGAGGGGTTGCAGTGTTGTGGCACCAGCACCAGTGCCTAAGGCACAATTTTTCAGCCCCTGTTTAACAGGGGCGTGTACATACAATTTTTATAAAAAAAAGCTTCGCAACACGTGTGACTGCTGTGCTCCAAGTACAGTATCTGTGAGGGGTTGCAGTGTTGTGGCACCAGCACCAGTGCCTAAGGCACAATTTTTCAGCCCCTGTTTAACAGGGGCGTGTACTTACAATTTTTTAAAAAAAAGCTTCGCAACACGTGTGACTGCTGTGCTCCAAGTACAGTATCTGTGAGGGGTTGCAGTGTTGTGGCACCAGCACCAGTGCCTAAGGCACAATTTTTCAGCCCCTGTTTAACAGGGGCGTGTACATACAATTTTTATAAAAAAATGCTTCGCAACACGTGTGACTGCTGTGCTCCAAGTACAGTATCTGTGAGGGGTTGCAGTGTTGTGGCACCAGTGCCTAAGGCACAATTTTTCAGCCCCTGTTTAACAGGGGCGTGTACATACAATTTTTATAAAAAAAAAGCTTCGCAACACGTGTGACTGCTGTGCTCCAAGTACAGTATCTGTGAGGGGTTGCAGTGTTGTGGCACCAGCACCAGTGCCTAAGGCACAATTTTTCAGCCCCTGTTTAACAGGGGCGTGTACTTACAATTTTTAAAAAAAATGCTTTGCAACACGTGTGACTGCTGTGCTCCAAGTACAGTATCTGTGAGGGGTTGCAGTGTTGTGGCACCAGCACCAGTGCCTAAGGCACAATTTTTCAGCCCCTGTTTAACAGGGGCGTGTACTTACAATTTTTTAAAAAAATGCTTCGCAACACATGTGACTGCTGTGCTCCAAGTACAGTATCTGTGAGGGGTTGCAGTGTTGTGGCACCAGTGCCTAAGGCACAATTTTTCAGCCCCTGTTTAACAGGGGCATGTACTTACAATTTTTTTAAAAAATGCTTCGCAACACGTGTGACTGCTGTGCTCCAAGTACAGTATCTGTGAGGGGTTGCAGTGTTGTGGCACCAGCACCAGTGCCTAAGGCACAATTTTTCAGCCCCTGTTTAACAGGGGCGGGTAATTACAAATCTTGATCTAATAGTTCACAGCAGGGCCCATTCCTGCGCCCACCAAGAGTAACTGTGAGAGCTTACAGTCTTGTGGCAACACCGTCCACCACCACCACCACCCCCAATTTTTCTGCCCTGTTCAACAGGTGCATGCAATTACAAATCTTGATCTATTAACTCACAGCAGGGCCCATTCCTGTGCCCACCAGTCTTGTGGCTACACCAACATCTAATAGGGCAAATTTCTGCAGAGTATATACGCCAGGCCCCTACTTTCAAACATCCAACTTACAAACGACTCCTACTTGCAAATGGAAAGAGAAAACAGGAAGTGAGAGGAAATCTACCCCTAGGAAGGGAAATTCTATCCTGTTAGATTTAATTTGGGAAAAAGGTATCTCCTCTCTACTGATACTTTATCACCAATCCTTGTTTCAATTAAAACCCCACTTTTCCAAAAACATTTGTCATTGGGACGGAAAGTGAGGTGACATGTGCTGAACAGATGTGCAAAGACAGCAAATGTTACAGGGGTGATAACCCCTCCCTATGTTCTCCAAAAAGCTTAAAAATAGATTTTTTTGGGATGGAGCTACACTTCATAATGTACCTGTTCAGATTCTACTTAAGAACAAACCTAAAGCCGCAAGTGGTTTTAAATGGCTTCTTTTTTTCCTTTACAAATGTCATTTTGTGCAAGGACAGTTCTAAACACGGGAAACACATGCCACTTCACAGGCATACTTTAGACACCCCCCAGGTACCATATTTAAAGGAAAATTTCACTTTTTTTTTTTCACTTCATGCATCATTAAAATGACTGCTCCCGAAAAAACGTTAGTTTTTAAAAGTTCTTTTTGCATTGATATATGTCCCCTGGGGCAGGACCCGGGTCCCCAAACCTGTTTTATGACATTAACATGCATATTGGCCATTGTAATTAGCACTTTTGATTTCGAACGTTCGCGTCCATTATAACGTATAGGGTTCGAAAATTCGCGCAAACTTTCGGTCCGTTCGAAGGTTCTGGTGCGAACCGAACCCGGGGGTGTTCGGCTCATCCCTAATCACGTTTATAAGTTGATCTTGGGAGATTATCCAACACTATTTGCAGTTTTGGACTTTGATTTTCTTGCACTAATTCCATGAGATTTTTTGTAATATTAATTGTTCACTCATGTCTTTGCACACTCATGCTTTTTTAGGCGCATATCATTATATGCACATGGAATAATTTATCACATTTATTTATCATATTATTTGCTGTTTTGGATTTTTATGCACTAATTCTATGCGATTTTTTATGCATTACTAATTGTTCACTCATGTTTTTGCATGCTCATGTTTTTTATGTGCATACTATCATTGTATGCACATGTATTAATTTAACACAATTTTTGTTACATTTGATTAATTTTAGGTGTCCCAACTTAGTTTGTCACTGTACACTTTCACTATCTTAGATATAGTTATATACTTATTAATTTTGAGCGCTGCACTTTCTGTTCCCAAGATAAATAAATCACTTACAATATATTTGCTGGATGGAGAAAAATTCTGGTCTCACTGCCATCCAATAATACTGGTCCCAAGAGGTAATAATCCACCTCGAAAACAGCACAAAACTGTACCCTAATCCCTGCAGACAGGCCTAGAAAAAGCAAATTTTCCAAGGATGAGGGCTGCTCTCCAGAACTTAGACTGGGAGAGAATATTGGCAACAATGGGCACAGAACAGAAATGGGGATTCTTCAAAAAGATTATTTTTTTTCGAATCGTTACGAATCGTTAACGCGGCTAATGAATTGTCGGTTCTCGTAACACAGAGAACAATTCGAATCCAACTACAAATATCGAATTTCAATTTCAAGTTACAAATCGTTACGAATCATTACGAATAGTTACTTATTTCGACTAATATGAAAGAAATTATAATAGTGGATATAACGAATGCTTCGAATGCTTCGAATGAATTCGAGATTCAGTATATCTAATATAGAGAACTGTTCCTGCACAAAGTGTCATTTTTGCAGGAAAAAAAGCTATTTAAAATCACTCGCGACTAATGAAATGTCGGCTCTGTAACACAGAGAACAGTCATTGATTGATAAAAAAAAGCGTGGGGGTCCCCCCAAATTCAATAACCAGGCCCTTCAGGTCTGCTATGGATATTAAGGGGAACCCCAGCCAAAAAAAATGGCGTGGGGTCCCCTAAATATCCATACCAGACCCTTATCCGAGCACGCAACCTGGCAGGCCGCAGGAAAAGAGGGGGGGACGAGAGCGGCCCCCCCTCCCTCCTGAACCGTACCAGGCCACATGCCCTCAACATTGGGAGGGTGCTTTGGGGTCCCCCCCAAAGCACCTTGTCCCCATGTTGATGAGGACAAGGGCCTCACCCCCACAACCCTGGTCGGTGGTTGTGGGGGTCTGCGGGCAGGGGGCTTATCGGAATCTGGAAGACCCCCAGATCCCGCCCCCCCCCCTGTGTGAAATGGTAAGGGGGTACTTTTGTACCCCTACCATTTCACCAAAAAAGGTGACAAAAATGGTAAAAATGACAGGAGACGGTCTTTGACAATTCTTTTATTAAAATCTTCTTTCTTCTTTCTTCTGGTCTTCCTTTCTTCATCCTTCGGTTTCTTCATCTTCTCCTTCCGGCATCTTCTTCCATCTTCTTCCATCTTCTTCTTCCTCCATGGGGACAAGGTCCTTTGGGGTCTCAGACCCCCAAAGCACCCTCCCAATGTTGAGGGCATGTGGCCTGGTACGGTTCAGGCGCGGGGGGGTGCTCTCGCCCCCCCTCTTTTCCTGCGGCCAGCCAGGTTGCGTGCTCGGATAAAGGGTCTGGTATGGATTTTGAGGGGGACCCCATGCCATTTTTTTTTTTTTGCCGGGGTTCCCCTTAAAATCCATCCCAGACCTGAAGGGTCTGGTATGGATATTTAGGGGGGACCCCTACGCTTTTTTTTTTTATATCAATGAATGACTGTTCTCTGTGTTACGGAGCCGACAATTAATTTGCCGGCAATAGCCGCGAGTGATTTTAAATAGCTTTTTTTTCTGCAAAAATTACACTTTGTCATTCGAATTCATTCGAATTCATTCAAATTCATTCGTTATATCTGCTATAATAATTTCTTTCGAATTAGTTGAAATTCGATATTGGTAGTTGGATTCGAACAATTTGGAGCTGAAATTCGTAAACGGAATTTTTCCTGTAAAAATGACACTTTGTCATTCGAATTCATTCGAATCATTCGTTATATCCGCTATAATAATTTCTTTCATATTAGTTGAAATTCGATATTCGGTAGTCGGATTCGAATAAATTCGGCAACGAAATTCGTAAACGGAATTTCGTATTCCGTACGGAATTCGTATTCGAAAAAATTCGTACTACGGATTCGTAAATTCGTACGAATTTCGAAAAATTCGTACGAATTTCGAAAAATTAATCGCACATGTCTACTGCAAAGTATATTCCCATGGGCAATAAATTTAAAAGGCTAAAAATAAAACCTATGTGGCTCACGGCCAAAGTTAAAAAAGCTATAAACTATAAGAAAAGAGCTTTTAAAAAATATAAAAATGAAGGATCACTAGTGTCATTTAACTGTTACAAAGAATATAACAGAATATGTAAAAAGGAAATCAAGGATGCAAAAATTCTAAACGAAAGACAGATTGCAAAAGATAGTAGGACAAACCCCAAAAAATTCTTCAAATATATTAATAGTAAAAGGGTCAATCTGAGCATGTAGGCCCTTTACAAAATAATCTAGAGTGGGTGACTGGGGACAAAGAGAATGCAAATGTATTAAATACTTTCTTCAGCTCTGTGTATACAAAGGAGCATGGGGGAGCACATGTCCATAATGGGGGTGGTAGTGACACAGCCCCAAATCCACAATGGCTCAAAAGTGATATGGTCCAGAAATATTTAGACAGAATAAAGGTGGATAAAGCACCTGGACCTGATGGCATCCACCCACGGATCCTAAAAGAATTGAGCTCTGTAATTTCAAAGCCATTGTATCTAATTTTTAGGGACTCATTAATGACAGAAATAGTACCACTGGATTGGCGCAGGGCCAATGTGGTGCCTATATTCAAAAAGGGAACAAAGTCTTTACCAAGTAACTATAGACCTGTTAGTTTAACTCCTATAGTTGGGAAGATACTGGAGAGATTAATAAAAGACCACATAGATGAGTTCTTGCAGGAAAAAAATATTTTAAGCAACAGACATGAAAGACAGAAGTTGTCAGACAAACCTGATTTCTTTTTATGAGGTGGTAAGTAAAACCTTGGACAGAGGGGTGGCAGTGGACGTGGTATACTTGGATTTTGCAAAAGCGTTCGATACAGTTTCCCACACGGCTCATGTGTAAGGTAAGGTCTTCAGGTTTGGAAATATCGGTTTGTAAATGGATAGAAAACTGGCTAAAAGACAGAATTCAGAGTAGTGGTTAATGATTCTTACTCTGAATGGTCTAAGGTTATCAGTGGTGTACCCCAAGGTTCAGTGCTGGGACCCTTACTTTTTAATATCTTTATAAATGATATTGGGTCTGGGATCAAAAGTAACATTTCTGTCTTTGCAGATGACACCAAGCTATGCAGTGGAATAATGTCCTTACAGGATGTCTCCAATTTACAAGCCGACCTCAGTGCTCTGTCTAATTGGGCGACTATGTGGCAGATGAGGTTTAATGTTGATAAATGTAAAGTTATGCACTTGGGGGCTAAGAATATGCATGCATCATACATGCTAGGGGGAGTACAACTGGGGGATCCATAGTGGAGAAGGATCTGGGGGTTTTGGTAGATCATAAGCTCAATAATAGCATGCAATGCCAAGCTGCGGTTTCCAAAGCGAGCAAAGTCCTTTCTTGTATTAAGAGAGGTATGGACTCCAGAGAGAGAGATATAATTTTGCCCCTGTTCAAATCATTAGTAAGACCTCATCTGGAATATGCAGTTCAGTTTTGGGCACCAGTTCTCAGAAAGGATATTGGGGAACTGGAGAAAGTGCAGAGAAGGGCAACCAAACTGATAAGAGGCATGGAGGAGCTCAGCTATGAGGAAAGATTAGAGGAACTGAATTTATTCACTCTTGAGAAGAGGAGAAAAGGGGGGATATGATCAACATGTAAAAATATATAAGGGGTCCATATAGTGAACTTGGTGTTGAGTTATTCACTTTACGGTCAACACAGAGGACACGGGGGCACTCTTTACGTCTAGAGGAAAAGAGATTTCATCTCCAAATACGGAAAGGTTGTGGAATAGATTCCCTCCAGAGGTGGTTCTGGCTAAATCAGTAGATTGCTTTAAGAAAGGCCTGGATACATTCCTAAATGTACATAATATAACTGGGTACTAACATTTATAGGTAAAGTTGATTCAGGGAAAATCCGATTGCCTCTAGGGAGATCAGGAAGGGATTTTTTCCCCTGCTGTAGCAGATTGGAGCATGCTCTTCTGGGGTTTTTTTTTTTTTTGCCTTCCTCTGGATCAACTGTGGGTATAGAATTGGGTATATTGGATTGTACGATATTTTTATTTTTATTTATTATTTCTTTTTTTTATGGTTGAACTGGATGGACTTGTGTCTTTTTTCAGCCTAGCTAACTATGTAACTATGTAACTATGTGCCGGAGGAAAGGGGGAGGTTGAAGATTTGGGTTAGGGAGTTGAGGATAGAGTGGGAAGGTGGTCGCAGTAATTGTGAAGGGACAGGGTCCAGGGAACAGGTAGTGAGGTGGGCCATGGAGAGGAGTTTATCAACTTCATCTGTGGTAACTGGGCAAAAAGAGGAGAGTATTGAGTGTGGTGTTGGACCTGTTGTGTTGGGTAGGGGAGGAAGCTGAATGCTGGATATCTCCTTATGAATTGTGTCGATTTTGCTATTGAAATGGTTGGCAATCTGTTGAGCGGTAAGCAAGTTGGTGGGTGGTGGCAGTGGGGGGTGAAGTAAGGAATTAAGGGTAGAAAAGAGTTGACGAGGTTTGGATGAGAGGGTTTTGATGAGAGTGTTGTAATAGGTTTGTTTAGCAGCGTGGAGGCAGGAGTTGTATTTGAGAAGGTCAGACTTGTAGAGGGTAAAGTCTTGTAGGGACTTAGATTTAAGCCACGCTCGCTCACGAGCATGGCTGTGCTCTTGAGACTTCTGGTGTTGTCGGTTTGCCAGGGTTGTGGCAGACGGGGCCTGGTTCTGTGTGTAGAGAGAGGAGCAAGTACGTCTAGGGAGGATGAAAGTGTGTTGTTGTACATGGAAGTGGTTAGGTCTGGGCAGGACAGGGTGTTTTTTGTCATAAAGGCCATCAGTAGCAGAGTGAAGAAGGGAAGGGTTGGGAAGGGTTGAGGTTGCGAAAGTTTCTGCAGGTAGTGGTTTGTAGGTTGGCAGCATGGGATGTAGGAGACAAGGAGAGAGTGAAATGGATAAGGTTGTGATCAGAGATGGG
Organism: Lithobates sylvaticus; assembly: GCA_028564925.1. Classification (NCBI taxonomy): domain Eukaryota; kingdom Metazoa; phylum Chordata; class Amphibia; order Anura; family Ranidae; genus Lithobates; species Lithobates sylvaticus. Next base: position 55,927,692 of record CM053035.1, read on the forward strand.
AACTGTATGTGAAAAATAAAAAGAAAGTATGTACTCAAACTTTGTTTAAAAATATCAGGCACGTAGCGGTATCTTTATTTTGTCTGA
>CM053035.1:55928278-55969976 GCA_028564925.1 Lithobates sylvaticus
TAACAGTTGGACAGAGGTACTTTTCATTAAATTCTGTGCCCTTTCTTCTCCAAACGTATCTTTGCTCATTCGGGCCAAAAAGTTCTATTTTAACCTCATCGGTCCACAGAACTTGTTTCCAAAATGCCTCAGTCTTGTCTATATGTTCATTTGCAAAGTTCAAACGCTGATTTTTGTGGTGAGGACGTAGAAGAGGTTTTCTTCTGATGACTCTTCCATGAAGACCATATTTGTACAAGTATCTCTTTATAGTGGAATAGTGTACCACAACTCCAGATCTTTCTGGAGGGGATCGTGCAGTCAAACGTGGGTTTTGAATTGCTTTTCTCACAATCCTGCGAGCTGTTCTGTCTGATATTTTTCTTGGTCTTCCAGATCTTGCTTTAACTTCCACTGTTCCTGATGACTGCCATTTCCTAATTACATTCCGAACAGAGGATATTGACATCTGAAAACGCTTTGCTATCTTCTTATAGCCTTCTCCAGCTTTGTGAGCGTCAACTATTTTCAGTTTCAGTTTTCTAGACAACTGCTTAGAAGAACCCATGGTGCTGATTGTTGGGGCAAGGTCAGATGAGTCTGGCCATCTAAAACCTTTGAGATTGACATCACCTGGTCTTCCCAGACGATGATTGAGAACAATCCATGACACAGGCAGGTCTCAGCTTTGCAAAGGGCAGAGCATGCTATAAATTCTGCAGGGTGCCCAAACTTTTTCCATTTTTTTTTTCTGTAATTTTGAAAGTTTAAAGGATGGAAATAAAATCTAACTTTTTTTGATATATTATAAGAATGTCTAATCTGTAATTTGATGCCATTTGGAGATTGTTTCCATCTTTCCTTGGCTTCGTTATGCACATTAATACACATTTTTACCTGGGGTGCCCAAACTTTCGATCCCCACTGTATATATAAGTGGGCGTTGTGACGATCCGGGGTGATTATGTTCAAGTGGTGCATGCAATTTTCCAGAAACGTGCCACTCCAGACTTGCGTTTTTAGGGCAGCCCACTTTTATTTAAAGGAAACAAAAAAGTTCAAACAAACAGTAATCTTCCCTCGCAGGGGGTTCCACCATCACTGTATAAATAAACGATAGCCTCCTGGCTTACTCACTGTCAGCTTCGTGCTGCTTTAGTCACAGGCTACACCTGCCTGCTTCAGACGCACACACAGACTGCCACCTGCAGTCTTAGGCTCTGAGACCTCCTGTCTCTTTCTCCTGGTACCCTCCCAACCTCCTGGCCAGACTTCCTGTCTGCCGGGCAGAGCCGTCTCCTAGTCTGAGCACTGACTTATTTTCCTGGGATGTTTATGAACCCAGCCCACAGGTGTGTAATTAGTATTCCTGCCAAAATCAGGCATATACTGCTTATATGCACCTGTGAGATGGGGTCGCATCTCCACAGCGTATATATACACAAAACGCCCCTGTAGCCATACTTATATATCCAATTGATGACCCAGAACGCAGACGTTCAATAAAGCCCGGCAAAAACTCAATGGAATAATGGTCACTTTCACCACAAGTAAGAGCACAAAAAAAACCTCAACACAGATGTATAAAATGCTCGACCCTTTGCCTCTCACAATCCCCCAGATAAAGAACAGTATCTGGACAGGAAAGGAGTATAGGGAACCTAGGAAAGATCAATATAACCTTCATTAAATATAGAGTCAGTCATATATGAAGATTAACACCAATGTGCGTCTAAAAATAAGCGCATTGGTGTATATGACCACATGTAAGATAAAGTTGGACAGACTCGTACAACTCGTACCCCTGATGACGTCACGTTGTGATGAAACGATCGTCGGGTAACCACGCCCACACGTCCTGCGCAAGTGCGATCGCTTTCTAACTCCGAGGCCAGGAGTTTTTTATCCTTCTTTGCTACAACGTAGCTAGTTTTGCTGTAACAGACTAGTAGCTTGCTAGCCTGTTTTTTACCTATGCTGTACAACGTATCCATTGCTTGATTGAGCCCAATAAAGGAGCCATTTGTTTTTACGGTACAACACGATTTGGAGGTCTTTTTGTATTTTTTGGTGCCCCTCTTGGATCTGATTGATGGGAGGAAAATTACCGGCACCTGGTGGTACTTCATTAGACCAGGAATCTGGAAGCTGTACCGCTGGGAGGGGAGACACCTGCCCTTGGAGGATCCTGATTGATGGGATACATGCACTAAAGACCAGGAATCTGGTAAGCCTCCATTCAAACTTTATGATATCTTAATGGGAACTGCGTGGTCAACTTTATGCACCTTTATCACGTTTATAAGTTGATCTTGGGAGATTATCCAACACTATTTGCAGTTTTGGACTTTGATTTTCTTGCACTAATTCCATGAGATTTTTTGTAATATTAATTGTTCACTCATGTCTTTGCACACTCATGCGTTTTTAGGCGCATATCATTATATGCACATGGAATAATTTATCACATTTATTTATCATATTATTTGCTGTTTTGGATTTTTATGCACTAATTCTATGCGATTTTTTATGCATTACTAATTGTTCACTCATGTTTTTGCATGCTCATGTTTTTTATGTGCATACTATCATTGTATGCACATGTATTAATTTAACACAATTTTTGTTACATTTGATTAATTTTAGGTGTCCCAACTTAGTTTGTCACTGTACACTTTCACTATCTTAGATATAGTTATATACTTATTAATTTTGAGCGCTGCACTTTCTGTTCCCAAGATAAATCACTTACAATATATTTGCTGGATGGAGAAAAATTCTGGTCTCACTGCCATCCAATAATACTGGTCCCAAGAGGTAATAATCCACCTCGAAAACAGCACAAAACTGTACCCTAATCCCTGCAGACAGGCCTAGAAAAAGCAAATTTTCCAAGGATGAGGGCTGCTCTCCAGAACTTAGACTGGGAGAGAATATTGGCAACAATGGGCACAGAACAGAAATGGGGATTCTTCAAAAAGATTTATTTTTTTCGAATCGTTACGAATCGTTAATGAATTGTCGGTTCTCGTAACACAGAGAACAATTCGAATCCAACTACAAATATCGAATTTCAATTTCAAGTTACGAATCGTAACGAATCGTTACGAATCATTACGAATAGTTACTTATTTCGACTAATATGAAAGAAATTATAATAGCGGATATAACGAATGCTTCGAATGCTTCGAATGAATTCGAGATTCAGTATATCTAATATAGAGAACTGTTCCTGCACAAAGTGTCATTTTTGCAGGAAAAAAAGCTATTTAAAATCACTCGCGGCTAATGAAATGTCGGCTCTGTAACACAGAGAACAGTCATTCATTGATAAAAAAAAGCGTGGGGGTCCCCCCAAATTCAATAACCAGGCCCTTCAGGTCTGCTATGGATATTAAGGGGAACCCCAGCCAAAAAAAATGGCGTGGGGTCCCCCTCAAAATCCATACCAGACCCTTATCCGAGCACGCAACCTGGCAGGCCGCAGGAAAAGAGGGGGGGACGAGAGCGGCCCCCCCTCCCTCCTGAACCGTACCAGGCCACATGCCCTCAACATTAGGAGGGTGCTTTGGGGTCCCCCCCAAAGCACCTTGTCCCCATGTTGATGAGGACAAGGGCCTCATCCCCACAACCCTGGTCGGTGGTTGTGGGGGTCTGCGGGCAGGGGGCTTATCAGAATCTGGAAGCCCCCTTTAACAAGGGGACCCCCAGATCCCGCCCCCCCTGTGTGAAATGGTAAGGGGGTACTTTTGTACCCCTACCATTTCACCAAAAAAGGTGACAAAAATGGTAAAAATGACAGGAGACGGTCTTTGACAATTCTTTTATTAAAATCTTCTTTCTTCTTTCTTCTGGTCTTCCTTTCTTCATCCTTCGGTTTCTTCATCTTCTCCTTCCGGCATCTTCTTCCATCTTCTTCTTCCTCCATGGGGACAAGGTCCTTTGGGGTCTCAGACCCCCAAAGCACCCTCCCAATGTTGAGGGCATGTGGCCTGGTACGGTTCAGGCGGGGGGGGGGCGCTCTCGCCCCCCTCTTTTCCTGCGGCCTGCCAGGTTGCGTGCTCGGATAAAGGGTCTGGTATGGATTTTGAGGGGGACCCCATGCCATTTTTTTTTTTTTTTGCCGGGGTTCCCCTTAAAATCCATCCCAGACCTGAAGGGTCTGGTATGGATATTTAGGGGGGACCCCTACGCTTTTTGTTTATATCAATGAATGACTGTTCTCTGTGTTACGGAGCCGACAATTAATTTGCCGGCAATAGCCGCGAGTGATTTTAAATAGCTTTTTTTTCTGCAAAAATTACACTTTGTCATTCGAATTCATTCGAATTCATTCAAATTCATTCGTTATATCTGCTATAATAATTTCTTTCGAATTAGTTGAAATTCGATATTGGTAGTTGGATTCGAATAATTTGGAGCTGAAATTCGTAAACAGAATTTTTCCTGTAAAAATGACACTTTGTCATTCGAATTCATTCTAATCATTCGTTATATCCGCTATAATAATTTCTTTCATATTAGTTGAAATTCGATATTTGGTAGTCGGATTCAAATAAATTCGGCAACGAAATTCGTAAACGGAATTTCGTATTCCGTACGGAATTCGTATTCGAAAAAATTCGTACTACGGATTCGTAAATTCGTACGAATTTCGAAAAATTCGTACGAATTTCGAAAAATTCGTACGAATTTCGAAAAATTTATCGCACATGTCTACTGCAAAGTATATTCCCATGGGCAATAAATTTAAAAGGCTAAAAATAAAAACCTATGTGGCTCACGGCCAAAGTTAAAAAAGCTATAAACTATAAGAAAAGAGCTTTTAAAAAATATAAAAATGAAGGATCACTAGTGTCATTTAAATGTTACAAAGAATATAACAGAATATGTAAAAAGGAAATCAAGGATGCAAAAATTCTAAACGAAAGACAGATTGCAAAAGATAGTAGGACAAACCCCAAAAAATTCTTCAAATATATTAATAGTAAAAGGGTCAATCTGAGCATGTAGGCCCTTTACAAAATAATCTAGAGTGGGTGACTGGGGACAAAGAGAATGCAAATGTATTAAATACTTTCTTCAGCTCTGTGTATACAAAGGAGCATGGGGGAGCGCATGTCCATAATGGGGGTGGTAGTGACACAGCCCCAAATCCACAATGGCTCAAAAGTGATATGGTCCAGAAATATTTAGACAGAATAAAGGTGGATAAAGCACCTGGACCTGATGGCATCCACCCACGGATCCTAAAAGAATTGAGCTCTGTAATTTCAAAGCCATTGTATCTAATTTTTAGGGACTCATTAATGACAGAAATAGTACCACAGGATTGGTGCAGGGCCAATGTGGTGCCTATATTTAAAAAGGGAACAAAGTCTTTACCAAGTAACTATAGACCTGTTAGTTTAACTCCTATAGTTGGGAAGATACTGGAGAGATTAATAAAAGACCACATAGATGAGTTCTTGCAGGAAAAAAATATTTTAAGCAACAGACATGAAAGACAGAAGTTGTCAGACAAACCTGATTTCTTTTTATGAGGTGGTAAGTAAAACCTTGGACAGAGGGGTGGCGGTGGACGTGGTATACTTGGATTTTGCAAAAGCATTCGATACAGTTTCCCACACGGCTCATGTGTAAGGTAAGGTCTTCAGGTTTGGAAATATCGGTTTGTAAATGGATAGAAAACTGGCTAAAAGACAGAATTCAGAGTAGTGGTTAATGATTCTTACTCTGAATGGTCTAAGGTTATCAGTGGTGTACCCCAAGGTTCAGTGCTGGGACCCTTACTTTTTAATATCTTTATAAATGATATTGGGTCTGGGATCAAAAGTAACATTTCTGTCTTTGCAGATGACACCAAGCTATGCAGTGGAATAATGTCCTTACAGGATGTCTCCAATTTACAAGCCGACCTCAGTGCTCTGTCTAATTGGGCGACTATGTGGCAGATGAGGTTTAATGTTGATAAATGTAAAGTTATGCACTTGGGGGCTAAGAATATGCATGCATCATACATGCTAGGGGGAGTACAACTGGGGGGATCCATAGTGGAGAAGGATCTGGGGGTTTTGGTAGATCATAAGCTCAATAATAGCATGCAATGCCAAGCTGCGGTTTCCAAAGCGAGCAAAGTCCTTTCTTGTATTAAGAGAGGTATGGACTCCAGAGAGAGAGATATCATTTTGCCCCTGTTCAAATCATTAGTAAGACCTCATCTGGAATATGCAGTTCAGTTTTGGGCACCAGTTCTCAGAAAGGATATTGGGGAACTGGAGAAAGTGCAGAGAAGGGCAACCAAACTGATAAGAGGCATGGAGGAGCTCAGCTATGAGGAAAGATTAGAGGAACTGAATTTATTCACTCTTGAGAAGAGGAGAAAAGGGGGGATATGATCAACATGTACAAATATATAAGGGGTCCATATAGTGAACTTGGTGTTGAGTTATTCACTTTACGGTCAACACAGAGGACACGGGGGCACTCTTTACGTCTAGAGGAAAAGAGATTTCATCTCCAAATACGGAAAGGTTGTGGAATAGATTCCCTCCAGAGGTGGTTCTGGCTAACTCAGTAGATTGCTTTAAGAAAGGCCTGGATACATTCCTAAATGTACATAATATAACTGGGTACTAACATTTATAGGTAAAGTTGATTCAGGGAAAATCCGATTGCCTCTAGGGAGATCAGGAAGGGATTTTTTCCCCTGCTGTAGCAGATTGGAGCATGCTCTTCTGGGGTTTTTTTTTGCCTTCCTCTGGATCAACTGTGGGTATAGAATTGGGTATATTGGATTGTACGATATTTTTTATTTTTATTTATTATTTCTTTTTTTTATGGTTGAACTGGATGGACTTGTGTCTTTTTTCAGCCTAGCTAACTATGTAACTATGTAACTATGTGCCGGAGGAAAGGGAGAGGTTGAAGATTTGGGTTAGGGAGTTGAGGATAGAGTGGGAAGGTGGTCGCAGTAATTGTGAAGGGACAGGGTCCAGGGAACAGGTAGTGAGGTGGGCCATGGAGAGGAGTTTATCAACTTCATCTGTGGTAACTGGGCAAAAAGAGGAGAGTATTGAGTGTGGTGTTGGACCTGTTGTGTTGGGTAGGGGAGGAAGTTGAATGCTGGATATCTCCTTATGAATTGTGTCAATTTTGCTATTGAAATGGTTGGCAATCTGTTGAGCGTTAAGCAAGTTGGTGGGTGGTGGCAGTGGGGGGTGAAGTAAGGAATTAAGGGTAGAAAAGAGTTGACGAGGTTTGGATGAGAGGGTTTTGATGAGAGTGTTGTAATAGGTTTGTTTAGCAGCGTGGAGGCAGGAGTTGTATTTGAGAAGGTCAGATTTGTAGAGGGTAAAGTCTTGTAGGGACTTAGATTTAAGCCACGCTTGCTCACGAGCATGGCTGTGCTCTTGAGACTTCTGGTGTGGTCGGTTTGCCAGGGTTGTGGCAGACGGGGCCTGGTTCTGTGTGTAGAGAGAGGAGCAAGTACGTCTAGGGAGGATGAAAGCGTGTTGTTGTAGATGGAAGTGGTTAGGTCTGGGCAGGACAGGGTGTTTTTTGTCATAAAGGCCATCAGTAGCAGAGTGAAGAAGGGAAGGGTTGGGAAGGGTTGAGGTTGCGAAAGTTTCTGCAGGTAGTGGTTTGTAGGTTGGCAGCATGGGATGTAGGAGACAAGGAGAGAGTGAAATGGATAAGGTTGTGATCAGAGATGGGAACTGTATGTGAAAAATAAAAAGAAAGTATGTACTCAAACTTTGTTTAAAAATATCAGGCACGTAGCGGTATCTTTATTTTGTCTGAAGTCCTCGGCCGTCCTCCGGTGTCATGGCTATGGTGGGGAAACGCACGGTCCCTTGCACCTCGTGGTTCCGAGGTGAGTGCGTCCCAGGATAGGCACGTCAGCAGGATTGATGACGTTGGTAGGCGTGGTTGGAAGCGCTCGCGTTCGGAGCATGCGTGCTCCTTCATCAGGCGGTGTAAACAGCTGCAGCTTGTAGACACATATTTATAGTGGTTGAAGGGGGAAGGGGGAGTGTGGGAGGAAAAAAAATGGGGGCGGTATCTATCTTTATACTTTAAAAAACTTTAAAAACTTTAAAATTGGCCAACGCTGATCATGTATTAGAGGTGTTGTGAGAAGTTTAAAAGGATCATTCATGTTTGGTAACGTAATTTGTGCTGAGATGTTTTGACTGTTAAAAATGTGTGTAGCAAGAGCAGGGGGGGGGGGGGGGAAGGTGATGATGTGGAAGCAATCATGAGGAGGGGAAGGGAATGTGAGTGTGGGCGGGACTGAGAGAGAGAGGGCTGATGGGGATTGTAGTTTGGTGGGTCAATATGTTATAGAATGACAGTAGTGTGGATGAGGTGAGGAATAAAAAATATGGCGAAAGGGGTGAAAGATGATGGGTGGAAAATGGAGGATATATTATTTATATATAGGGGAGAGTTTGTAGTATGCATGAAATAATGTGGGCAATTGGAGTGTGCTGCAGAATGGAGATATAGATGTGATCAGAATGAGAAAGAATAGGAAGTGATTAAAATGCTGTATTAAAGAGCTGTATTAAAAAATCTATATAAAATCTGTACAAGTAAAATTTATATGAAAGTTATATATAAAAAAAATGATGTTTTTAGATAATAAGGAGAAATTCCATGAAAGTGTACATATATATATACACATGTAAAAAGACGTATATATATATATATATATATATATATATATATATATATATATATATATATATAAACAGGTGCAATGGCTCCTAATTTCAGGAAATATATGTAGATGATGGGGGGAAAAATTAAAGAGATGGAAATGGTGTAATGGAGGAGGGAAGTGACGCTTGCTCTGATGACTGTTGGTGACCGGTAAAAATAAGGAGGGGGGGGGACTTGGGAGGTTTTATGGTTTATATGAGATTTTTTGCAAGCATGTATATATATATATATATATATATATATATATATATATATATATATATATATATACATGCTTGCAAAAAATCTCATATAAACCATAAAACCTCCCAAGTCCCCCCCCCCCTCCTTATTTTTACCGGTCACCAACAGTCATCAGAGCAAGCGTCACTTCCCTCCTCCATTACACCATTTCCATCTCTTTCATTTTTCCCCCCATCATCTACATATATTTCCTGAAATTAGGAGCCATTGCACCTGTTTATATATATATATATATATATATATATATATATATATATATATATATATATACGTCTTTTTACATGTGTATATTTATATGTACACTTTCATGGAATTTCTCCTTATTATCTAAAAACATCATTTTTTTTATATATAACTTTCATATAAATTTTACTTGTACAGATTTTATATAGATTTTTTAATACAGCTCTTTAATACAGCATTTTAATCACTTCCTATTCTTTCTCATTCTGATCACATCTATATCTCCATTCTGCAGCACACTCCAATTGCCCACATTATTTCATGCATACTACAAACTCTCCCCTATATATAAATAATATATCCTCCATTTTCCACCCATCATCTTTCACCCCTTTCGCCATCCTTCCTTTTTATTTTTTTATTCCTCACCTCATCCACACTACTGTCATTCTATAACATATTGACCCACCAAACTACAATCCCCATCAGCCCTCTCTCTCCCAGTCCCGCCCACACTCAAATTCCCTTCCCCTCCTCATGATTTCTTCCACATCATCACCTTTCCCCCCCCCCCCCTGCTCTTGCTACACACATTTTTAACAGTAAAAACATCTCAGCACAAATTACGTTACCAAACATGAATGATCCTTTTAAACTTCTCACAACACCTCTAATACATGATCAGCGTTGGCCAATTTTAAAGTTTTTAAAGTTTTTTAAAGTATAAAGATAGATACCGCCCCCATTTTTTTTTTCCTCCCACACTCCCCCTTCCCCCTTCAACCACTATAAATATGTGTCTACAAGCTGCAGCTGTTTACACCGCCTGATGAAGGAGCACGCATGCTCCGAACGCGAGCGCTTCCAACCACGCCTACCAACGTCATCAATCCTGCTGACGTGCCATTCCTGGGACGCACTCACCTCGGAACCACGAGACGCAAGGGACCGTGCGTTTCCCCACCATAGCCATGACACCGGAGGACGGCCGAGGACTTCAGACAAAATAAAGATACCGCTACGTGCCTGATATTTTTAAACAAAGTGTGAGTACATACTTTCTTTTTATTTTTCACATACAGTTCCCACTGTAATCAGATCCACTACTCTTAAAGCGGCGCTGCTCTCTCTCTTTTCTACTCTACACCAGAGTCTCTTTTGCTCTATGGAGCCGGCTGCCGCATCTTACAAGCACACACTGTTATTCCGGGACTGAGAAAAAAACTGTCCAAAAAACACATCACAGTGTTTCTCCCCTTCAGCCCCCACTCTCTCTCGCCCACCCTCAGTGTCACTCCATCTGTGACCCCCCATACTCGCTCATCACTAGCTGTCGTCGGCGCTCCATCCTCCCCCTCTCCATTGTGATCAGAGATGGGCTATCTTCATTTTGACAGGGTAAGTGTGGGGCAGAATACGAGCGGGCAGGGGGCACACTGTCACACTGGCAGATTTTGGCACACTGGTAGCATTTGGCACACTGGCAGCATTGGGCACACTGGCAGCATTTGGCACACTGGAAGCATTGGGCACACTGTCACTCTGGCAGCATTTGGCACACTGGCAGCATTGGGCACACTGGCAGCATTTGGCACACTCGCAGCATTGGGCACACTGGCAGCATTGATGGGCACAGTGGCAGCATTTGATGGGCACACTGGCAGCGTTTGATGGCACAGTGGCCTTGTTTAATGGGCACAGTGGCAGCATTTGATGGCACAGTGGCAGCGTTTGATGGGCACAGTTGCAGCTTCTGATGGGCACAGTCGCAGCATTTGATGGCACAGTGGCATCGTTTGATGGCACAGTGGCAGTGTTTGATGGCACAGTGGCAGCGTTTGATGGCACAGTGGCTGCAATTGATGGCACAGTGGCAGTGTTTGATGGCACAGTGGCTGCATTTAATGGCACAGTGGCAGCATTTGATGTTTTAAAAAAAAATAATAAATCAGTTTGTTTGCACCCCCCCAAAATATTTTAGCACCAGCCGCCACTGGTCTCAGTTGTGAATGGGGAGCAGGTATGTTAAATTTGGAGTTATTGCCCTCACTCTCTCATACTGGAAGTTCAACATGGCACCTCATGGCAAAGAACTCTCTGAGGATCTGAGAAAAATAAGTTTTGCTCTACATAAAGATGGCCTAGGCCAGTGATGGTGAACCTTGGCACTTCAGATGTTTTTGAACTACATTTCTCATGATGCTCTTGCACTCTGCAGTGCAGTTTAGCATCATGGGAAATGTAGTTCCAAAACATCTGGAGTGACAAAGTTCACCATCACTGGCCTAGGCTATAAGAAGATTGCCAAGACCCTGAAACTCAGCAGAAGCACGGTGGCCAAGACCATACAGTGGTTTAACAGGACAGGTTCCACTCAGAACAGGCTTCGCTATTGTCGACCAAAGAAGTGCACGTGCTCAGTGTCATATCCAGATGTTGTCTTTGGGAAATAGATGTAGGAGTGCAATGCTGCAGAGGTTGAAGGGGTGGTCAGCCTGTCAGTGCTCCGACCATACGCCGCACACTGCATCAAATTGGTCTGCATGGCTGTCGTCCCAGAAGGAAGCCTCTTCTAAAGATGATGCACAAGAAAGTCTGCAAACTGTTTGTTGAAGACAAGCAGACTAAGGGATTACTGGAACCATGTCCTGTTGTCTGATGAGACTAAGATAAACTTGTTTGGTTATATATATATATATATACATGCTTGCAAAAAATCTCATATAAACCATAAAACCTCCCAAGTCCCCCCCCCCCCCTCCTTATTTTTACCGGTCACCAACAGTCATCAGAGCAAGCGTCACTTCCCTCCTCCATTACACCATTTCCATCTCTTTAATTTTTCCCCCCATCATCTACATATATTTCCTGAAATTAGGAGCCATTGCACCTGTTTATATATATATATATATATATATATATATATATATATATATATATATATATATATATACGTCTTTTTACATGTGTATATTTATATGTACACTTTCATGGAATTTCTCCTTATTATCTAAAAACATCATTTTTTTTATATATAACTTTCATATAAATTTTACTTGTACAGATTTTATATAGATTTTTTAATACAGCTCTTTAATACAGCATTTTAATCACTTCCTATTCTTTCTCATTCTGATCACATCTATATCTCCATTCTGCAGCACACTCCAATTGCCCACATTATTTCATGCATACTACAAACTCTCCCCTATATATAAATAATATATCCTCCATTTTCCACCCATCATCTTTCACCCCTTTCGCCATCCTTCCTTTTTATTTTTTATTCCTCACCTCATCCACACTACTGTCATTCTATAACATATTGACCCACCAAACTACAATCCCCATCAGCCCTCTCTCTCCCAGTCCCGCCCACACTCAAATTCCCTTCCCCTCCTCATGATTTCTTCCACATCATCACCTTTCCCTCCCCCCCCTGCTCTTGCTACACACATTTTTAACAGTAAAAACATCTCAGCACAAATTACGTTACCAAACATGAATGATCCTTTTAAACTTCTCACAACACCTCTAATACATGATCAGCGTTGGCCAATTTTAAAGTTTTTAAAGTTTTTTAAAGTATAAAGATAGATACCGCCCCCATTTTTTTTTTCCTCCCACACTCCCCCTTCCCCCTTCAACCACTATAAATATGTGTCTACAAGCTGCAGCTGTTTACACCGCCTGATGAAGGAGCACGCATGCTCCGAACGCGAGCGCTTCCAACCACGCCTACCAACGTCATCAATCCTGCTGACGTGCCATTCCTGGGACGCACTCACCTCGGAACCACGAGACGCAAGGGACCGTGCGTTTCCCCACCATAGCCATGACACCGGAGGACGGCCGAGGACTTCAGACAAAATAAAGATACCGCTACGTGCCTGATATTTTTAAACAAAGTGTGAGTACATACTTTCTTTTTATTTTTCACATACAGTTCCCACTGTAATCAGATCCACTACTCTTAAAGCGGCGCTGCTCTCTCTCTTTTCTACTCTACACCAGAGTCTCTTTTGCTCTATGGAGCCGGCTGCCGCATCTTACAAGCACACACTGTTATTCCGGGACTGAGAAAAAAACTGTCCAAAAAACACATCACAGTGTTTCTCCCCTTCAGCCCCCACTCTCTCTCGCCCACCCTCAGTGTCACTCCATCTGTGACCCCCCATACTCGCTCATCACTAGCTGTCGTCGGCGCTCCATCCTCCCCTTCTCCATTGTGATCAGAGATGGGCTATCTTCATTTTGACAGGGTAAGTGTGGGGCAGAATACGAGCGGGCAGGGGGCACACTGTCACACTGGCAGATTTTGGCACACTGGTAGCATTTGGCACACTGGCAGCATTGGGCACACTGGCAGCATTTGGCACACTGGAAGCATTGGGCACACTGTCACTCTGGCAGCATTTGGCACACTGGCAGCATTGGGCACACTGGCAGCATTTGGCACACTCGCAGCATTGGGCACACTGGCAGCATTTGATGGGCACAGTGGCAGCATTTGATGGGCACACTGGCAGCGTTTGATGGCACAGTGGCCTTGTTTAATGGGCACAGTGGCAGCATTTGATGGCACAGTGGCAGCGTTTGATGGGCACAGTTGCAGCTTCTGATGGGCACAGTCGCAGCATTTGATGGCACAGTGGCATCGTTTGATGGCACAGTGGCAGTGTTTGATGGCACAGTGGCAGCGTTTGATGGCACAGTGGCTGCAATTGATGGCACAGTGGCAGTGTTTGATGGCACAGTGGCTGCATTTAATGGCACAGTGGCAGCATTTGATGTTTTAAAAAAAAATAATAAATCAGTTTGTTTGCACCCCCCCAAAATATTTTAGCACCAGCCGCCACTGGTCTCAGTTGTGAATGGGGAGCAGGTATGTTAAATTTGGAGTTATTGCCCTCACTCTCTCATACTGGAAGTTCAACATGGCACCTCATGGCAAAGAACTCTCTGAGGATCTGAGAAAAATAAGTTTTGCTCTACATAAAGATGGCCTAGGCCAGTGATGGTGAACCTTGGCACTTCAGATGTTTTTGAACTACATTTCTCATGATGCTCTTGCACTCTGCAGTGCAGTTTAGCATCATGGGAAATGTAGTTCCAAAACATCTGGAGTGACAAAGTTCACCATCACTGGCCTAGGCTATAAGAAGATTGCCAAGACCCTGAAACTCAGCAGAAGCACGGTGGCCAAGACCATACAGTGGTTTAACAGGACAGGTTCCACTCAGAACAGGCTTCGCTATTGTCGACCAAAGAAGTGCACGTGCTCAGTGTCATATCCAGATGTTGTCTTTGGGAAATAGATGTAGGAGTGCAATGCTGCAGAGGTTGAAGGGGTGGTCAGCCTGTCAGTGCTCCGACCATACGCCGCACACTGCATCAAATTGGTCTGCATGGCTGTCGTCCCAGAAGGAAGCCTCTTCTAAAGATGATGCACAAGAAAGTCTGCAAACTGTTTGTTGAAGACAAGCAGACTAAGGGATTACTGGAACCATGTCCTGTTGTCTGATGAGACTAAGATAAACTTGTTTGGTTCAGATGGTATCAAGCGTGTGTAGCTGCAACCAGGTGAGGAGTACAAAGACAAGTGTGTCTTGCCTACAGTCAAGCATGGTGGTAGGAGTGTCATGGCCTTGGGCTGCATGAGCGCTGCCGGCACTGAGGGGCGCTACAGTTCATTGAGGGAACCATGAATACCAACATGTACTGTGACATACGGAAGCAGAGCATGATCCCCTCCATTTGGATACTGGGCCGCAGGGCAGTATTCCAACATAATAACGACCCCAAACACACCTTCAAGACGACCACTGCCTTGCTAAATTTAGAAGATGAGGGTGTGACAGACCTAGCCGGGACACAGGCTTTTTGAGAGGACAAAATGCGAGCCTCCTGCCAACCGATTATGGGCCCTGGATTTTAAGGGGCACAGGGTGAAGGAGAACCCCAACCCCAGTCAGATTCAATGCTGTATATATGTGTATATATAATGTGTGTGGTCTCATGCTGTTGGGACATACACTCTCAGATGCTAGTGTCATGAACTCAAGATGTTAATTGAGAGAGCTGATCACATTGTCCTCTGTACAATGCAGGAGACGGTCCGTCTGTTACTGGTGGTCTCCTGCTATTGTGATGAAATGTCTTGTGGTGGTAATTATGATAATTTATAATAAACTGTGTTTAGCTCGGTGACAACAAGTCTGACTTGTAGTGAAATCCTGATGAGTCACATCAGCTGCTTAAAGGGATTAGTTAATTAGTTTATGTTAAGTTGTTACATGTGTATTGTTAGAGTAATATGAGCAGGAGGGGGGACCTCCTCTCCTACTGTGTATAAATGTGAGTTTGGCTTTGTAATAAAACAGTCCATGTTGAGCAACTAAGCAAGTCTTGTCTCGTTTGGTGCTTGGGAGTGGTTGGAATATCTGATATCCGTATCCAGACTGGGAGGAAGTGATATATGACGAACGCACTCAAGAGGAGTGTAGGGACGTTCCGTCACATTGTTGGCAAGCAGTGGGATCGTGCTTCCTGCAGTCTGGGACATCCAAACCTCCACTGGGATCCAAGATCAGGATAGAAGACTTCGGTCACCCCAGCGGAGATATGGATCTGGCATCAGAGTTCCCGGGGCTGCTGCGGATCATCCTTTCAGCATACACCAGGACTGTGTCTGAGGATGAATACCTGGAGCTCAGGCAGCAGATTCGGGTGGAGCTGTGGATTAGAGCCCTCCAGCTCGCTGGTATAAAACAGGGCAAGTGCTTTCCAACCCAAGAGCAACAGGCCAGTGACCAACGGGCATTGCGGATGGCATTCCTGGGAGAACGGCCCCAGGAGCAATGGGTGACTGAGTTGGACAGGCTGGTCCAGCAGGAGATATAGATGGACAATCATTATCGGGCTCTGCAATGGCACGCAGAGCAGGGATATTTAGGGGAGACAACAGAATGCTCTCCGGAGGGATATGACTTTGGGGGCCCTGGATTGCTGTGGGAGAGCCTTACCGATCGTTTTGTGTTTGGCGATGAAGGGGAACCTACCCTTGAGGACCTGCGAGAATATAGAGAGGCTATGCTTGGTCTTGCAGGGGTCTCAGAGCTTAAACCAGATCTGGGCCATTTGCTAAGGAAGGAACAGCATCTGGAAAGGGCATACAGGAAACTGCTAGAACACGTTCAGCAGCATGCCAGAGAATCGGCAGTGGAAACTCTGGAGATTGTCATCCCCAAACCTGAAGTGCTGACAACAGGGCAGAACTCTGCTAACTTCTGCCCAGCACCAACAGTGGCTTCGCCCTTCTTGAGAGAAGAGGTAGTCGGCCTTTCTCCCACAACACTGACAGGGACATGTGATTTTCTGCCAGCAGCACCTATGGAGTTACAACAAACTTCTCCAGCTGAAGATCTGGTAACTGAACAGAGGGTCCAAGACCTCTGTCCCACACCTGTGGCAGTTCTGGAGGCCCAGGGTGAGGAGGTGGTGGTCACTCCCGAGCAGCAGCTCAGGACCCAAGGGAAGAATGCAATCTGCACTTCACAACTGCAGCTTGATCTGGTGTCAGTGGATGGGCCTGTGGTCTCCACTAACAGAAAACCAGCAGAAGTGCTGGCAACCGGGCAGAGTGCTACCAACCTCTGCCCAGCACCGGTAACAGCTGCGGAGTTCCAGGGAGCTGGGGCAGTCGGCCTCTCTCCCCAACAGTTAGCTGGAGCAGATGATGTAGGGAAGCTCCTACGCCCAGCTGAACTGCTGGCAACGGAACAGAGCGCTGCTGGCCTCTGCCCTCAACTGACACAGGACAGATTTCCTGTAAAGGTGGATGGGAATTCAGTCTCCCCCTGTATACCCCAGAGATGCTGGGCAGCAGGCCCATATGCCCAACAGCATGACAGACTGAGCCCAGTCTTCTCTCCAGCGGCTGAAAAGACTCCAGGGAGGAGGGCCAGTCCAGGCCTCTCCCCAGCGGCAGATATGTTCTTTGAGAGAGGCAGAGGTTGGCTGGGTGAGTGCTCTGTTTGAAACAATTTGTTTGGGATACTGTGTGGGTACAGGCATTAGAGGACTGGAACTATGGACTAACTTTGGAGTCAACCCGTCTGGGGTCTCCTCCTGTGTTAGTCTCCTGCCGAAAGGGGAGAAATGTGACAGACCTAGCCGGGACACAGGCTTTTTGAGAGGACTAAATGCGAGCCTCCTGCCAACCGATTATGGGCCCTGGATTATAAGGGGCACAGGGTGAAGGAGAACCCCAACCCCAGTCAGATTCAATGCTGTATATATGTGTATATATAATGTGTGTGGTCTCATGCTGTTGGGACATACACTCTCAGATGCTAGTGTCATGAACTCAAGATGTTAATTGAGAGAGCTGATCACATTGTCCTCTGTACAATGCAGGAGACGGTCCGTCTGTTACTGGTGGTCTCCTGCTATTGTGATGAAATGTCTTGTGGTGGTAATTATGATAATTTATAATATACTGTGTTTAGCTTGGTGACAACAAGTCTGACTTGTAGTGAAATCCTGATGAGTCACATCAGCTGCTTAAAGGGATTAGTTAATTAGTTTATGTTAAGTTGTTACAGGTGTATTGTTAGAGTAATATGAGCAGGAGGGGGGACCTCCTCTCCTACTGTGTATAAATGTGAGTTTGGCTTTGTAATAAAACAGTCCATGTTGAGCAACTAAGCAAGTCTCGTCTCGTTTGGTGCTTGGAAACGGTAGGAATATCTGATATCCGTATCCAGACTGGGAAGAAGTGATATATGACGAACTTACTCAAGAGGAGTGTAGGGACGTTCCGTCACAGAGGGTAAAGGTGGTAGACTGGCCAAACATGTCTCCAGACCTAAACCCTATTGAGCATCTGTGGGGCATCCTCAAACGGAAGGTGGAGGAGCATAAGGTCTCTAACATCCACCAGCTCATGATGTTGTCATGGAGGAGTGGAAGAGGACTCCTGTGGCAACCTGTGAAGCTCTGGTGAACTCCATGCCCAAGAGGGTTAAGGCAGTGCTGGAAAATAATGGTGGCCACACAAAATATTGACACTTTGGCCAAATTTTGAAATTTTCACTTAGGGTCTGTACTCACTTTTGTTGCCAGCGGTTTAAACATTAATGGCTTTGTGTTGAGTTATTTTGATGGGACAGCAAATTTACACTTATGCAAACTGTACACTCACTACATTGTAGCAAAATTTAATTTTTTCTGTGTTGTCACATAAAAAGATATAATAAAATATTTACAAACATGTGAGGGGTGTACTCACTTTTGTGAGATACTGTATGTACTGTTTATTGCTGACTTTGTGGCTTCTTGAGTTGATCCTAGTCTAGTGGAACTGAACTCTATTCTAAGTTATCTTGACATAGTGAACATACTGTTCAGTAGACTGTGTCTTAAACTACCTTCTGTGTGTTCATTTATGTCCAAACCACCAGTTATTCTAACCCACACTAACTAACCCTAACCCACTGTTGAGTTCATTCACCACGAAATGGTCTTGTGTCTATTTCCTGGTTTTAATTCACAGCCAAATTAAAGGTATCTATGCTTGGTTTCCTATAAGTGCTTGCAGTAACTTTCATTTAACAAGGTGTGTCAAAGGGGCTGAGGGTTGTTCTTGGAGTCGAGGAGTGGAACAGAGAACCCAAATTACCAAGAGGCTCCTACAGGGGTAATGATACGGAGGGTTGAGACAAGCTATTTACAATTGACACGGGTGCTTACAATGTTTAGTTTTTATTCATTTAGGTAAAATGTTTATCCCAATGGGAAACAAAAAGTTTGCTGTAACTTCTTATAAAGTGTTGGCTGGATTTCAGCCTCAATTTGTTAGTCACTTCCATACAAATCTGCTAGGGCATCTAATGCTGCGTACACACGAGCAGATTTTCAGTTAGGAAAAAATTTGGATGGTTTTTCCAATGGAATTCCGCTCAAGCGTGGCTTGCATACACATGGTCACACAAAAGTTCTCGGAACCTTTGACTGTCAAGAACACAGTGACATACAACACTACGACAAGCCGAGAAAATTAAGTTCAATGCTTCCGAGTATGCGTCGAATTGTTTCTGAACCTGCGTGATTTTTTTGTGCGTCCGAATTGCATACAGATGATCGCATTTTCAGATAGGAACTTTTTCCGACCGAAAAATAGAACATGCTCTCAATCTTTTGCTGGCTGGATTTCCGCCAGCAAAAGACCGATGAAGCATACACACGGTCCCATTTTCCGTCAAAAAGCTCTCATCAGAGTTTTGCTGGCAGCATTTCCGATCATGTGTACACTACCCTCTCCTTAGATTAACAATCCTGCTCTCCATCTTACTACTTCATCCAGAACGCAGACACCATAAGACAAGAAGTGTTTTGCTGTCTGGTTCACCAGGTGAAATAAAGGAAAAAAGACTAAAAATAGAAAACAAATTCAGTCACCACATCTAATGATTGGTAAGCTGAAATATTTCATTTTTGTATTTGGGTTTAATACTGTTTCAATTGTGAGATTTTTTAAACTTTCAATTGACACGTTTTCCTTATTGCCAATAGGAGCCAGGTTTCCAATATTTTCCTAGTTCAAGTTTATAATACAACAGAAATGTCATATTAGTAGCTTTTGGCAAAACAGATATTGTCCCTTCAGAAACTTTTTTTGGCACCTGTGGGGCTGAACCGTGAAAAACGGAATTGTAACTTACCTGTAAATTCGAAATCTTGGAGTACAGCTAGGACACAGGCAATATAATTCTACACCATGGGAATATAGAAGCGTACCTTCAGGTGATTGGACACTGGCAAGCTTTTGAGGACGTGCGGACGTAGCTACGCACGGGGGGAGGGGCCTGATGCAGCGGGCGGCCTGAGTGAATGCTGACCGCAAGGAGGATAGACGCCGGCGCTCCATGGAAGGTAGGCGCCGTGCACCTCCGAGCGACAGCACCACGCTCGGGAGACGCTTAGTAAGGACCGGAGCCTGCTGACCGGCGCCAAGTGACCGACACCGGGATAACTCCTGCCTCCCCCCACGACAAGCCCTCCTTCCCGCCGACCCTTACCTCCGACCTCCGATGATCTCCTCCCCGGCCGAAAGATGCGCCAGGCCCCTGGACGGACCGTGAGTAAATCTTGAATACCAATCCCCCTCTAGGAGGGGGAAGGCTCTCTAAACCTGTGGCGTGAGGTAAGCAGGTTTTCCTTTTATCTACAACAGCCTGTCTCCCCGTTAAGGAGGAATATATCAAGGGACTTTTTTCCTTTTTTTTTTTTTTTTATTATGCTTACTATTGGAACAGATGCTTTTTGGGGCCATTGTATGTCTCAAATATAGGACTTATAAGGATAAACTGTCATTTCTGCAGCTGCCAGCACATGTTCTCATGTTCTTTCCTTGAAGTAGAGGGTTTGCATTCTTTTTCACTTCTGATATCGGCATGAAGGTCTCCCATCTGGGATGTGAAAGGCTCTCCTTCTTAGCATGTATGGGATAGGCTGATGGTCTCTAAGTGGACTAACTGTATCCCAACCTACTAGAAGACCGGTTCAAGGCAAACTTTGAGCTCCCAGTGTGCAATTCCTATACAGTTCACTGCTCTCTACCAGAGCAAGGAGACCTTCGACCCCAGCCTGCGATGGTGCAGTTCTTACCTACCTCACCTTGGGGGGAGAATTGTACCCCTCCTAAGGTAGAGGAAGGGATAAAGAAAGGGAACCCGGTAACGGCAGGGATAATTGCTGCCCATAGTAGCGGTAATTTTTGGTTATATGGTTCTTCTTCTCCTTGCCTGATCCTACCCTCCCCCTTGGGGCTCTGGCGGACGTTAACTAGCCCTAGTTTATTGCCCTCACCCGGCACCTTACTAACTGCAGCTACACAAACCCCCCTGAGGGACTTATTTCAAAAAACCCCCATGAGCCCTAGTCAGCCCTTATAGCCTTTCTCTTTACCCCTAGAGGGTTCACGCAGGGGACTGGCCGTAGGGTGTACGTTAGGGAGGAGGGTGAGACCCCCTGTCTTGGGTGTCTCCATCTTGGGGCACGCACTATCCACCCTTGGGGCTCTGGACGGGTTGTACCAACGGGACAAAGGCAGTTTTTGGACAGCTTTACAGGGGAGTGTCCGTCCCCCACAATCCGAAGCTCACAATTAGCCGTAAGGTAAAATCCCGGCTGAAGATGTAACGTTGATAAGGGTAACTATAAGAACATTTGGGATAGACCCCCACCTGCAGGAGTAAGAAGAAGAGGAATAGGAACTGGGCTCGGAGGAGGCAGGGTGGAAGAAGGAGAGTAACCTAAAACAACTTGAGGAAGTATCCCCTCCAGCAAGCTGGGGAAGAGAATTAGAAAACTCCCCAAAGGAAATATGAGTAAACCATCTAAAAAAGCCCCCCCCAAAACCCCTAAACCAGCGGCCAGTGACATAAAACAATATATGAGACCCGGATCCAGCCCACAACCGATTAATTCGGACCACCAATCTAAAGCTATGACAGATAAAAAGAAAGTTAAAGATAAAAAAGCGGATATGACACTGGATCAGACCCTATCAGAACAGGCGATGGAATGCGAGACGAATGGAAGTAGGCCCTCTGAACAGGAGGTTGGGGCACAGTGCCCTACAAAGAAAGATATGGAGGAAATGCTCCAGAAGATGGAAAATTCCATCAAGGGGGAATTCCTTCTCCTTAGAGAAGACTGGGGCCACCTGCTAGGAAGGGTTGAAACTGTTGAGAAGAAGGTTGATTGTCAGGAACATGAGACTCTCGAATTGAAGGAGCAAATACGAGTATTACACCTGAAACAACGGGACACCCAATATAAGTTGGAGGATATCGAAAATAGAAACAGGAGACAGAATATCAGGGTGAAAATGGTCCCCGAGAAGGAAGGAGAGGATCTAAGGGACATCATATTTTTAATATTCAACCCGCTTATAGTAAGAGGACACGAAAATTTCCCTAAAATCGAGAGAGTCCACCGACTTGGCAGAAGGCAAATAGCAGATTCCGGTAGACCCAGAGACATTATCGTTAGGTTTAGACATTACGAGGACAAGGCGGAAATCTGGGCAAAATTATATCGGAGCCCCCCCTTGAATTATGAAGGCACTGATGTCCAAATTTATTCGGATTTATCCCCCCAGACTTTAGAAAGACGTAGGCAGCAGAGGCCTTTATTAGAAGCATTGCGATCTGCGAATATAAAATACACCTGGGGGTTCCCGGCAAGCCTAATCGGGAACAAGGACGGGCGCTCTGCCAGACTGCGCTTCCCGGAGGAGGTGCCAGAGTTCTGCAGTAAAATGGGCATCCAGGTCCCGGCCTTGCCAGGATGGGTAGATGGGGAAGAGAACTGCTAAATCCCCTTGCGAGGAGACTGGGAGGAAGGGGGGGGGGGCGGGGGGAGGGAGTGGGGGGGGGGGGGGTTTTTTTTTTTTTTTTTTTTTTTTCCCGGTGGTGGTCGGGCAGGTGCCAGGGCAGCAGAGAACCACTTTTTCTTTTTTCGCTCGCTGCTCCCCGATTATTAAATACTATCGGGAGAATGGCTGGATTTCCCAGCCACTCAGTGCCCCACCCCTCCTGGGATGGTAGGAGAGACGTGGGAGGCCAGACATTTGAATGGCCCCCAACGACTCCAAGACCCTAGAGAGGGATAGGGTGGGATGGGTGGGGAGGGGAGGGGGGGGGGGGAGGGGATTGAGGGGGGGGGGGGGATGAGAGGCGGGGGGGGGGGGATTGGGGGGGGGAGGGGGGAGGGATGGGGGAGGGAGGAGGGGGGAGGGGGGGAGGGAGGGGGGGGGGGGGTTTTCCTCCGCGTCGCCCCGACACTGCGTGAACACTGATATTAAAAGCTTCGTCATTGTGACAGGATGACTTTGATTAAATTTGTATCCTATAATGTAAAGGGACTTAACCTTCGGGCCAAAAGACAAAAGATCCTTGAGGAACTGAGGGCCCACGGGGCAGGTGTGGTCTTCCTTCAGGAGACACACCTGTCCCGAATGTCCAATACCCAATTAGCCTCAGGTCATTACCCATCTTGGTACTATGGCGATGCTATTATCAATAGGGCAAGGGGGGTGGCCATTGGATTCTCAAGGGACACACATTTTCAAGTTGAGAGTAGGGTGGAGGACCCAGAGGGTAGATTTTTGTTTCTGAGAGGCTCGCTTGGGGGCAATAAATATACTTTCGCAAACATATATGCCCCAAATATAAAACCGATTAAATTTTTGAAAGAGATTCTGTCCAAATTAAGAGACTTTAGACAGGGGTATGTTATATTGATGGGGGATTTCAACTTTTGTATGGACCCGGACCTCAATTGTACGTCCCGTGCCCGTGGGATATGTAAGGAACAACTTATAATGATCAAGCAGAATTTAAGGTCAAATCAGTTGGTCGATGTCTGGAGGATACAACATCCTGGAGACAGGGATTACACCTTCTATTCCCACGTACACGGGACGTACTCCCGATTGGACCATATTTTTATTGATCATGCCCTCTTAGAACGAGTCAAGGACACGAGGGTGGAGATAGTCTCTTTATCAGATCATGCCCCAGTCTCAATGGTACTGGAATGTCCGGAACTACAGGCCCCTTCGTCTAGTTGGAGATTGAACGAGGAACTCCTCCATGATGAAGAAATAGTTGAGCAAATTAAAAACGAAATAAAGCTTTTTTTCGAAATCAATGACAATGGGGAGGTTCTGGGGTCAACTTTATGGGACGCCCACAAATCCTATATAAGAGGGATCTTAATTACAAAGGGAGCTTGGAAAAAAAAAGAGGGTAGGAAAAAAAAAAACGCCCTAGTAGAAGAAATAAAAACTGCAGAGCAGATCCATAAATCCTCCACCGCGCCAAATAGGGATCTTTATTCAAAAATTATTTCCCTCAGAGAAGACTTAAAAGACCTGATGGAACAACAAATAAAACAAACATCTGATTTAGTGGTTAAGGAGAGGTACATTTGGAGTAACAAATCTGGAAAACACTTGGCCAGAACTCTCCGTAATAAAAAGACCGATCGAAAAAATAAGAAACAAAAACGGGGACATTAGGTACCTATCTAGGGACATCGCCGAATCCTTCAGAGCTTACTTTGAAGACGTTTATTCGGTGGAACCGCAGGGGATCAGATCTGATAGGGCTCAGAAGGGGGAAAGATTCCTGAACGGCGCAGGCCTCCCTAAACTCCTAACAGAGGTAAGTGAGGGGTTAGATAGTCCCTTTACGGAAGATGAAATTAAAAGGGCCTTGATGGGATCCCCGAAGGGTAAGAGCCCGGGCCCGGACGGGTTTACTAATCTGTACTATAAAACTTTTCAGGAGGAATTAATCCCCAGAATGTGTGCATACTTTAACGGACTCGGACAGAGTTTTGGAATGTCGACTGAGTCTTTAACCGCGGACATAACCATGATTCTAAAGGAGGGGAAGGATGGATCAGTGTGCTCGAGTTACAGGCCAATCTCGCTCTTAAACGCCGATACTAAATTATACGCGAAGGTTCTGGCAGAGAGGATTAGGGGCCACTTGAGCACACTGGTCCATCCCGACCAGGTGGGGTTTGTCCCTGGTAGAGAGGGACGGGACAACGGAATTCGAGCGCTGTTAGTAATTCACAAGTTCAGGAAAGCAGGGTCCCCAGGTCTACTCCTGTCGATAGACGCCGAGAAAGCGTTCGACAGGGTAGACTGGGGACTCATGTTTCAAACCTTAACCCATATGGGTTTTGGGCCCAAGATTATACAAAAAATAGCGGTACTGTATGCCCACCCAACAGCCAGGATTAAAATAAACGGAACGACCTCCTTGCCGTTTTATATGAAAAACGGTACCAGGCAGGGATGCCCGCTGTCCCCCCTCCTATTTATATTGACCCTGGAACCTCTTTTGTCCACAATAAGGGGATATCCGGGAATACAGGGGGTACGAGTAGAGGACGAGGTACATAAATTGGCGGCATTCGCAGATGACGTTTTGTTCTTCTTGGGAAACCCACAGACATCTATGCCACTCCTGATGAAAATCCTGAAGCAATATGGGGAGATCTCCAATTTTAAAATCAACTCCTCTAAGACATTTGTTTTGAATGTCAATGTACCAAGTTCGGTTCAGCAGAGCCTGCAGGGGCGATTTGGGTTTCCCTGGAAGCAACAAATTAAGTATTTGGGAATAACCCTGTCCAGGTCCTTGAAGGCAATGTTTAATACTAACTACCTCCCCCTGTTAGATGACATCGCTAAAAAATGTAAAGAATTCAACAATAGACCTCTCACGTGGTTGGGGAGGATCAACTCCGTAAAAATGATGATCTTACCCCTAATTTCTTATAAATTCCAGATGCTCCCAATCCCCCTTTCGGCAAATTATCTAAGAAAGTTAAAGTCCCTAATTATGAACTTCATTTGGAGGCATAGGAAGCACCGTATAGCACTTCGTACCTTAAAACAGGAAAAAAACAAGGGCGGCCTAGCGGTCCCCGATATAGAAAATTATTATCAAGCAGCGGTCCTTTCAAGAATCCCCGAGTGGGGAGCGGATCATAGCGACAAAAGATGGGTAAAATTAGAAAAATCACTAAGCAATTTACAACTGGGTACCCTTATATGGAACCCACCTCACTACAGGTCTTTGGGTGAGAACACGCACGCCATAACCACTAATACATTGCGCATTTGGGATAGGGTTTACAAGCACTTAAACGGAGAGTTTAATTCACCACTAATAGCACTCAAAAATAATGAATATTTCCAGCCAGGGAGGGTAATAGTGGGAGGGGGATGGGTTAAAAAAGAGGGCACATGTTTGAAAGATATAATGCAAAAAGGTAAGATACTAGCACTCACCGAACTTCGCAATAAAGGAGACATGTTCAAGATGGATGAATGGAGGTATTTGCAATTGTGCCACTTTCTAAGCAGCCTCCCCCAACCTATTAGGCCCGCGGATGATCTGACCCGAATGGAGCGGGTCTTCACGGCCGTCAAAGGGAAAAAAAAACGATCTCCAAAATATATAAACTATTAATAGAGGGGAGCGACTTGGGATTACCTCCATTTATCCAAAATTGGGAGAGAGATTTGGGCACGAAAGTAGATGCACTCACGATAGGTAAAATAATGAAACTAACCCATAGGTCCGCTATAGATACCAGGTCAGCTGAATCAAACTATAAAGTTTTGTCACGGTGGTATATTACCCCGGATAAGTTAAGCAAGTTTCTCCCGGGGTCCCCGGAGGCCTGCTGGAGAGGCTGTCCCGATAAAGGGACCATGGCCCACCTGTGGTGGGACTGTAGTAAAATTAAGACCTACTGGGCCAAAATTTTAAGGTATGTGAAGGAAATTACAGGAAACGAACTCGATAACGATCCGTGGGCTATTCTGTTGCACGGCACCAGAGAAGGGATAAAACAATATGAGAGGTCACTGGTCCCATACCTTCTAAATGCCGCCAAGCGAACGATAGCCAGAAATTGGGGCAATTATGATAGCCCACAAATCTGGGAATGGATTGATAGGGTTGAAGATACACGCCTGATGGAGACCTTAAGGATTAGAGCTGAAGAAAGGAAGGGGGTTACGGAAAATATAAAATGGGAAGGTTGGCTTAAGTTTAAAAAAACCTGGAGCTTTGCCGAAGTAGTTAGGATCCAGCTGTAGTTTTTGAGGAGAGGGACATCTCGTTACAATTATATGAACGGGCCGCGGTGTCGGGGCGATGCGGAGGTAGGGAGGGAGGGGGGTAGGGGATAAAATGACCACAGGGAATGAGACGGGGGAGAGGCAGTTTTTTTCGTTTCTTTTTGAGTATTGTATGATGTTTTTCCTTCTTTTTGACAAATTAAAGTAAGCAAAGCCACAATGATGTGACGATCAATTGGGACAGTGATGAACGGCATAAGTTGATTCGGGTCCCTTGTGAAAGGCTGAACTGACGTGGCACAAAAAAAAAAAAAAAAGAAAAAAAGTGCTGCTGAAGGATCAAGCAGTCAAAAGCTGCCTCTGCAGAGGCAAAAAAAAAGAAAAAAAAAGTCA
This sequence comes from Lithobates sylvaticus, assembly GCA_028564925.1. Lineage (NCBI taxonomy): Eukaryota > Metazoa > Chordata > Amphibia > Anura > Ranidae > Lithobates > Lithobates sylvaticus. Next base: position 55,955,484 of record CM053035.1, read on the forward strand.
AAAAAGTGAAAAATCTGAAGAGGAAAACGAAATTCAAACTCAGCGCTGCACCTATAACTGTGATTGCATGATATCCTGCATAACAACGTGATCAATTAAAGTGCTCAGTAACAATCTAATATTAATAAAGTGCAAAACATTAAAGTGAAATTGTTCAAATGCAATTCCAACAATCATAAAGAAAAAATGAAGGAAAAGATATATAGGCATACACTAACAGTGACTAAATGTGCCAAAATATTAGTATAATGAAGAAAAAAGTTCATGCACCAATATGGTGCTAATATAATTAAATGGAGTTCATCAAGTGAATTTCAAGTGTGGTTCATCAAAAAACTGGAGTAGGTAGTAGACAACTCAATTGAAATTTGGTTACCTCCTGTATCCCCCTCTTGGTTCCCCACTCACCATATATAGTAGGAAAAAAAGCCTGTAGTCAAGTTGGTTTCCGTCCACCTGGTGGGTTGGTGTATACTATTGTCCTGAGATGTGCTTGTTCTGTCCATCAGAGGTTTATATTCTGATTATCTTCATTTGTGTTGATTAAAATGACATTTAATGTTGTATTTCTATAGAAATCATTTGCAGAGTGTAGGCACCATCTAGCGTCCCTTTTTGGTATTGTTTCAACTTTGTTATTATTAAATATATAACCCAGGAAGTGTTTAGAAGGCAAAGTATTCTGGGTAAAATCTCACAGGAAGAGACACATTCACCATGCTTTTCAAGACACTGCAGGAGGCAGGATATGTATTATTTCAATCTCTTACCATCATCCCTTAGAGAACTTAAAAAGTAAGTTTTTACTGTCTCATATTGTACTGTGTATCTTTGTCTCTGAAATGTATGCTAAATTTATGGGATATTGTACTTATCAAGGTTTATTCTTGTTATTTGTAGTTTCACCTAGCTTGTTCCAATAAACTGCGATCGAAGGAATATGGTATCATGTTTATGGGATAAGAATGGTTAAGCTGAATGTCCTTGAGACAGAACAGTGATATTTTCAAGCTGACCTCTGAAGGGAAGATAAGCTGACTTCGGAAGTCTGTACAGCCCGGGGCTACACAGTTACCATACAGTCAGAAGCCTTAAAGAAGCAGGCCTGTGGGAGGCAAAGCAAGCAGCCACGCTACACAGAGACATGCTCTGACAAGCAGTACTGACACTAACGGTCTCTATACAGCAAGACAGCTTCTTCCCCACAGCCATGTCTCACAGAGGAACATCTTCTTACAAAACACGATCACAAGCAAGCTCATCTAGGTCATCTGTCACAAATGCAGCAGCCATCGCTCATTCAAAAGCTGAAGCAGCAACAGGCCAGGGCCGCATTCGCAGACCAAGAGCTGCAGATGAAAAAGAAAAGGCCCACCTTGAAGTAGAAAAGGTACGCATGGAACAAGAAAGAGAGAAGGAAAGTGTACACATGGAACAATAGAGAGAGCACTCATGGAACAAGAGAAAGAGCAACAAAGAATACGCCTGGAGGTCGAGCTAGCTCAGCAGGAGGCATCTCTGAAACTGCAGCAAGCTATCTTAGAAGCTAACATGGAGAAGCTGGCAGTGGAACGAGATGCTGCCGCCACCATTGCAGAAGCTCTAGAAGCAGCCGTCTATGATGAGCCAAGAGCAGGTAGCAGCATACCAGGCCTAGAGGAAGACCACCAAGATTCCTTGCAACGCACGTTGGATTATGTCTACCAGCACTGTGACCCAAGCAGCATCCCACAACAAGAAATTAAACGTGACATCAGTGAGTTACATCAAACAAAGCAGCAACAAGCCGACCTTGGACCCCAATGCTATAGGCAAGAAAAATCTGACAGAGTTGCAGACTTTCCAGTCGCAACCAAACCTTCTACTCCACAAGGTACCCAGCCTTCATACAAACATCAAACACCAGTCTTCACTCCAAAGGTGTATGCAACGAGCCAGTACGAACTGCCAACCTTATGCAAGTTTGAACCCAGCGCATCTAAAGAAGAGACTTCTACCAGGTATGCCTTTACACCGCACCACAATACACCAGCAGCCTACCCCAATGCCAATCAGGCTACTGTAGACTTTGCCAAGTTCCTGGCCAAATGCGAGTTAGTTACCCAAGGACTTGACAAATTTAGTGATCGTCCTCAACACTACAGGGTGTGGTGATCCTCTTTCCAGAGTGTCATCCAAGGTCTAGATCTATCTTGCAGACAACAGATAGAACTCCTTGTAAAGTGGCCTGACAATGATTCTGCTGAACATGCCAAAAGGATCAGAGACATTAATATAAACCACCCTGAGATAGGCCTTACAAACATCTGGAACAGACTGGATAGATGTTATGGTTTACCAGAGGCTATAGAGAGTACACTGTTTAAAAGGATAGAAGACTTCCCAAAAATACCTAGCAGAGGTTACCAAAGAGAATTCAGTGACCTGTGTATGGAGTTACAAGTTGCTAAAGTAGAAGGGGACTTACCTGGCCTTTCTTATCTTGACTCTGCTAGAGGTATTAACTCCTTAGCACAAAAACTTCCTTATTTTTTTTTATATATCTTTATTTATCAGAAATTTTTTCATATTTACAAAGTACATACAGTTACATTTATACAGAGGATACCTATCTCTTTCTTATACATTTATATATTATACCTCATACATATAATCATTTGGCATTCTTTGTATCTCCAAAGATTTACTAACCCCTTTCCTTTATTCATCCATCCGTCCTTTATTCACTACTACCAACTCATACCAAAACAAACCAAAACTAAACGAGAAAAAAAAAAAAAAAAAAAAAAAAAAAAAAAAAAAAGTGCCCTATTCCTCTCCTATTAAATTCTTCCATCTTGGGTGCAATATTTTAAATCTTAACCAGGTCTGCCAAGCATTATTTGCTCCCTCTCTATTTGCATTTTCCTTTTCCATTCTTGTCTCCATTTTACACATTTCGTCCATCTCCATCTCCCACTCGTCTATGTTTGGACACCTACTGTTTTTCCATTTCCTGGCTATGATAGTTCGTGCTGCCGTTAAGAAAAATTTCAGGGTTCCTTTCTTTACCTTTTTTATAGATCCCATATTCATTGACATTATCGACATCAGGATATCGGGTTGGATTTCTATTCCTGTCATTAATGCATATGTTTTATATATCTGTTGCCAAAAACTATATACTTTAGGACAGTGAAACCATATGTGTGACATTGTTCCAACCGCTTGAAGGCATCTCCAACATGTATTTCTATTCTCAGGGTTAATTTTATTCATATCCGTTGGACACCGGTACCATCTCGTCACTAATTTATAGTTCCTTTCCTGGTCTCTACTCGATTTAGATAATTTATGGATAATTTTAAAAACTTCTTTCCATTTTTCTTTACGAATATCTATTTCTAGTTCTTCTTCCCATCTTTTTATGTAATTCATCTCTTTTATCATATTGTTTTTTATTAAATATTTATATACCATGGACAGGTTGTGAGTCGGTTTCTGTTCTTGTATTAATATTTCCTCGAGGGCTAATAAAGATCTACTAATTACATTTTCTTTTGCTATAGAGGAAATGTATTTATATAATTGCCAATACTGAATCCAGTTGTTTTTATATTCTATACCCATAGATTCAAATGGTATTAACCTGTCTTGTTCTATAATATCTTTTATTCTAACATCTTGTTTCTTATTCCATTTTAGGAAGGTTTCTATTTTCATTGCTTGCGGAAATTCGGGGTTGTCAAATATGGGAGTCATTGGCCCGATGAGTGTTGATCCTTTACCTTGTTTTACTAAACCGTCCCATACTTTCAGTACCCGGCTTGCAAAATATGGCATATCTCTATCTAATGGACGTCTCTCCTTTCTAATCCAGGGCAGAGATTTTAGGCTATTGTTTGACATCCCTTCTTCCAATCTAACCCATTCTTTAGAGTCTTCATTATGAAACCAGTCTATCATTCTGGTTATTAGGGCTGCTTTTAAATATATCGAGATGTCTGGAAGAGCCAGTCCTCCTTCCTCCTTAGCTCGAGTCAATATTGTTCTGCTTATTCTGGCAGGTTTCCCGGCCCAAACAAAACTTCCTATAATTTTACGAATTTGGTTTAACATCTTCTTTATAGGGAAAAGGGGTATGGCCTGAAATACATATAGGATCTTGGGTAGAATATCCATTTTTATTATATTTATCCTCCCTATCCAAGAGTGATTTCCTTTTGCGTATTGTTGTAGTAACTTATTTATTTTATTTGTGATTGGGAGGTAATTAAGTTCGTATATTTGATCTAAATCTTTAGGGATATAAATTCCTAAGTATTTTACCGCTGAAGGTTGCCATTTAAAAGGGAAGTTGGTCCTAATTATTTCTATTATATTTTCGGGGAGTAAGATATCCATTATTTCGGATTTATTGTAGTTTACTTTGAAATTGCTAACTTTGGCAAAGTTATCAAATTCCTGTATTAAATTAGGAAGTGTTATTACTGGATTTGTTATGTATACCAATAGGTCGTCTGCATAAACCGACAGTTTGTACTCTGTCTCCCCCACCCTTAGGCCCTGTATGTCTCTATTTTTTCGAATGGCTATTGCTAAATGTTCCATAACCAACACATATAGTAGGGGAGACAGAGGACAACCCTGTCTAGTTCCGTTAGTTATCGTTATAGGCTCAGAAATCTCTCCTGCTGCTCTAATTCTAGCGACGGGTTTTTGGTATATTACCATTATTTTTTCCAATAACTTCGGTCCTATTCCCCATTGTTTTAGTGTCTCTTCGAGAAAACACCATCCCACCCTGTCAAACGCCTTTTCGGCGTCTACCGTCAGGAGACAGGATGGGATGGTGTGTCTCTGGGCATAATCTATGAGCGTTACTGTTTTTGACGTATTATCTCGTGCTTCTCTCCCCTTTACAAAGCCCGCTTGATCCAAATGTATATAAGTTGGAAGTATAGGGGTTAATCTGTTGGCTATAACTTTTGAGTATATCCTGAGATCAATATTTGTCAACGAAATGGGTCGATAGCTGCCACAGCTGGTAAAATCTTTTTCGGGTTTAGGTATCAAAGAGATGTAAGCTTGCATTCCTTGTGGAACGAAAGGATGATTAATTGTTACCTCGTTAAATAAACGTTTCAAGATTGGAACTAGTAAGTCTCTGAGCGTTTTATAAAACCTCGGGGTGAGGCCATCTGGGCCTGGGCTCTTCCCTATTACTAGAGAGTCCACCACTTTTTTAATTTCGTCTTCTGTTATTTCCTCCTCGAGTTGTTCTTTTTCATGCTCCGTTATTTTTTGTATCGGGGTATTCTTTATATATTCCTGCACCTGCTGTTGATAAACTTCAGGATTCATTTCTGCCAGGGGGTTGGGGATGTTATATAGCTTAGTATAGAAATTACGAAAGGTATCAACGATGTCTTTTGGTTTATGGACATATTTGCCTGTTTCATCTCTGATTTTCACGATTGAGGTTAAGTTTGTTTGTTGGTGTATCTTTCTCGCTAGTAATTTCCCCGGCTTATTCCCTTGAACATGGTTCAAAGACCGTATTTTATCTCGGCTTAGTAGGGTTTCCTCATCTAATAATGTTTTTAGTTCATTTGTTTTGGTAGTTAATTCTCCTAATAATTCCTGCCCCATCTTCTGTTTGTGTTCTTTACTTATTCTTTCTATTTCTCTAGATAATTGAGTTATTTTATTGCCTTTCAGTTTTTTTAGTCTAGACCCATGTTTGATAAATAGACCTCTTATAATACATTTTAATGTTTCCCATTGATTAGGTGGGGAAGTATTATCCCCTACGTGGTCTATTGAGAAATTCGTTATTGCTTCCCTAATCTCTGTTAAGCAGGTGTCATCAAATAACAAATTATCATTGAGTCTCCAAGAATTCCTGGTTCTTTTTCCTTTATCTATAGTCAGAGTAATAAAGATAGGTGCGTGATCCGACCATATCGCATTGCCGATCTCTGGGGAGGAAAGCTCTGGCAACCCTTGCTGGTTTATCAGGAGATAGTCTAGTCGATGGTAGGTTCCGTGAACCTTTGATAGGAACGTGTAATCCCTATCTTCTGGGTGGACCATTCTTCATGGATCTACTAGATGGTATCTGTTCAATATTTCTAAAAACTTTTTTCTTGCCGTATTTTTTTCTTTTTTTGGAGGAGCTGAAGTGTCCAACTCGGGGTCGAAGATAAAATTAAAATCTCCACCAATTACTGTGATCCCTTCTGCCTTGCTCATTAAATCTGTAAGGAGTTGCGTCCCAAATTCGATTTGATCATAATTAGGTAAGTATATATTAATGAAGGTATATTTCTTGCCGTAGATATTAACCTTCAGCAAGAGCCCTCTTCCATCTTTATTTCTATAGATTTCTAAAACTTGATGTGGGACAGATTTATGTATTACGATAGCAACTCCTCGAGATTTTGAGTATGCGAAAGAGTCATGGTACCATGTTGGATAATGCCTATTCCGTATAATGGGTATGGAATCTGAACGGAAATGTCTCTCTTGGAGCATAAGTATTCCAATATTTTGTCTATGGCTTGACTGCAGAACCTGGAGTCTTTTAGATGGTATGTTTAATCCTCTGATATTGTATGAGCATATTTTTAACATATTGGGAATTTCGCCCAGGTGGGAGAAAAAGGAAAAAAATAAAAAAAAATAAAAAAAATAAATGGGACAAAATTGGTCTAAATGCTGTCCCTTAATCAAATTACACTCTCACTCCATTCACTCTACATACATTTGTAATCTTAATCTACGACTAATCTAAGTCAACCCTTAATAAATAAGGTCCCTATTTGGGGTACATGAGCGCTTCCCCCCACAGATCGGTGTCCTCCCCAGTCAATTTGTATTTTATACATTATTTGTATTAAAACCAGAGAGAAACATTATCCTTTATAGTTACAGTAAAAAAAAAAAAAAAAAGAGGCAGGGAGTCAGGTTAGGGGGAGAAAGCGGAAGAGAAAAAAAAAAAAAAAAAAAAAAAAAAAAAGGGGGGGGGGAGGATGGATGTAAGGGGGATTTTGAAGTATAGCATATTTTCATCTGTCTATTACATGTCTTATATACGTGCTTATTCATATAAATATACGACCCATTGCCCTAGTGGTTTGCTTCCTGTCCGGGGGGGGGCCTCCGAAGGGAAAAAACATATAGTTGTTCATACATATAGTGCCGTTTGATACTATTGTCCTACTTGGACAGTGGAGAAAAAAACAAAAAAAACAAAAAACAAATAAACTGTCACGTGAGGAGAGAAAAAAAAAAAAGACAAAAAAAAAATTTTGATTTATTTGTGCTTCAGTGTACACCAATTAGTGCTTATTATTGTTTTTTTTTCTTTTCTTGGACCGTGAGAAAGGTGTCCCATAATAATAAAAAAAAAAAAAAAAAAAAAAAAAAAAAAAAAAAAAAAACCGAGTTTACAAATTTATTTTACTTCAGTGTTATTTGGTGCCATTATTATTGTTGTCCGCCAGGACAGTGAGAAAACTATCCAAAAAAAAATAAATAAAAAAAAAACAAATAAGAAAGTACATTAGTGTTGATTATATTATTAATTGTTAATAGCAGGCCGTGAAAAATATCGTGCCAAAAATATAAGAAAAAAAAAAATAAAAAAAAAAATAAAAAAAATATTTTAGGAGAATTTACCCCCGGAGGCAGGGAAACCACTGGGGTACATTATCTTGTTTCTGTTTACGTTACTGGACGTGAGTAGCTGTTTTTTGGATGTTATATCTACATTTATCCAATATGTGTCCACATAAATACAAGTCGTATTTATCCACATCCCTATTAAATTAGACCGTATACTCTTACTTTCATTACTCCCCTCCATTAATCTTAGTATTCATACATTTAGTGATTAGTTATTTATTTATTTGTCCTATTAAAGGACTGTGAAAGGGGGAAAAAAAAAAAACAACAAAAAAAAAAAAGGATATAAAAAATTCTTTCTCCTTCCTCCAGTACAAAAAAAATTTAGGGGGAGGGAGAGAAAAAAAAAAAAAAACCGTTAAAAAAAAAAAAAAAAAAAAAAAAAAAAAAAAAAAAAAAAAAATAAAAATTTTTTTTTAAAAAGGTTATGTGTGTAAAAAAAAAAAAAATAAAAAAAAAAAAAAATTTTTCTTTTATTTTTTTTTTTCCTAGGTTGATGCATCTATATTTGATATCTTTATACCCAAGATTTAAAAAAAAAAATAAAAAATAAAAAAAAAAAGAATAAATCTAGACATTTCTCTATCCCCCTCTCCCCTCCATCATCCCTCCCCCCTTGTGTCTATCTTCTTCTTCTGGTGAGTCCTTCCGAGATATCCGAGTATGTTTGCGGCCAAGCCGGTATGTCTATCAAGGGTAAATCAAGATTTTTCAGGAAGTCTGGAAGATCTTTTAAGTCCCGGAAAGTATTCTTTTGACCGTTTAGATGTACTATTAGTTGAAATGGGGTGCCCCATTTGTACAAAATGTTCCTTTCTTTTAATATATCCAAAAGTGGTTTTAGAGCTTTCCTTTTAATCAAGGTGTGTTTGGACAGATCTTGTAGGAAAATAAGTGTGGCTCCTTCATATTCGAAGTTTCTTTGTCTCCTGGCTTCCCCCATAATATTCTCCTTTACTCGAAAAAAATGTATTCTGGAGATTACGTCTCTAGGTTTAGTTATGTCTTTGTCTTTTGGGCCCAGTGCTCTATGTGCTCGATCAATTTCGATACCGGTTGTGTTTGGTTGTTTTAATAAAGTATTGAATATTTCCTGCAGGGTATCTTTCAATTTATCTGGTGTTACTGACTCTGGAAGCCCTCTGACTCTGATGTTATTGCGTCTGGTTCTGTTTTCCATTTCCTCACTTGAGTTAAACATTTGAACTAAAAACCTGTCGGTTTCCCGATTTCTTTCCTCTAGATCATAGATTTTTTGGTTCATATCCTCCATTTTCGACCCTTTTTTGTGTCTCCATAACTGCTGCTTTTATTGTTTGTATCTCACTTTTATAGGAGGTTTCTAATCTGTGGATATATCTGTCCATGTCCTCTCTTGTCGGTATCGATTTTATATAGGATTGTATATCCCAATTCTGTCTGTCCATAGTTTCTTCCGTGTGTAGTGTATTATGTTGTTCACCGTTTTCCATAGTAGTGTCTATATCTATTCCTCCTTCTAAGTCTCCACCGAAGGTCCTAGGGACTGTTTCAGGTACCTCAGAATTTTCGGGCGTTACCTGTATGTTTGGGTTATTTGGATTTTTAAAGAATCCTATTATATCTGTTTTGGGGTTTGGACTTGATTTCACTACTCCTGGTGGAATTTTGGGTGTTCCTCCGGCAGACCCTCTTTTAATCTTTTGTGCGTGTGTACTTTTGGGGGGCATTCCCCAGGAAAGAGAGAGGATAATTTTAGAGGTTAATATGTGGTTTTCTCTTGGTTTGGTATGCTTTTCCTCTATATTATTCTCCTTGCTCTTTTTATCGGGTAAGCCCCGTGGAACCGTGAGCCTCTATTAGAAGATTAGAAGCTTATTGGGTATTAAATTTGTGAGTTATTGGAGTTGCGTTTATATTTTTATATGCGCACCCAGGGGTTCCGACAAGATATGTCCTCTACCCACATATATTTAGTGTAGAGAGTATGGGACTTCGTGTAGAATTTATATAAGGAGCTTATTATAGATTTCTAAGGGATGCTATGCTCCTTTGCACTGTGATGTCAAAGTGCGTTAGTGTCTATGGAGTCTTAGGGATGTTTGGGGCATTTACCCAGGAAGAAAAAAAAAAAGGAAAAGCAAGAGAAACAACCAAAAAAAAAAAAATAAAAAAAAAAAAAAGTTCAGTGCTCCTTATTAGGTTATTTTGATCTTCCTTTCTCAAGACCTCTTTCCCCCTTTTCCTGGTTCTTCTCCCCTCTCCAATTTATTCCTGATTTATCCTGGGGGGCAAGACCCTTCAGATTTTCCAACCTTTAGTCCCGTCAAGATATACAGCGATATACAGCGACAGTCTCTTAAAATATTTCAACCCGTAACCTTGATTTGTATATATATATATATATAGGTAGGTTTCAAGTGAAGTCTATAACAATGCCGGTTGTGTATTAAATATTATAAGGGTCTTACCTCCCTTGCTTCACTAGCCGTTTTCGTGTGGCGAACGCTGTGGTGTCTTTTTAGTTAGCCGTGAGGAAAAGGAAGGAATGTGCCTACTGTATCTGCGGTTACGAGAACCACTGGAGTGCTCCGGCAATGCTCGGCAGTCTCCGATCCCCTTCGGGTTCGTTGCTATAACGACGTCTCTCCCCCAGAGCTCCGTCGGCTCGCAGCTCGCAGCCTCGCTGTCTCTCCTTTCAATAAAGCGGTGGAGCAGTGCCGCGATCTCCTTCAATCCGGTGTGGCCCCCGATTGGTAAGTCTCTCTTTGTCTTCCGCTGATAAGCTTTTTAAATTTTTTAATGTGGGGTCTGGTGTATCTGGTGGTGAGCGTCTGGGGCTTCGGTTTCCCTCCTCCGAAGTTTGGCTAATTCCGCCCGACCCTTGAGCTGTGTAAGGCGGGTTGCGTAGAAAGCTATAGGAGGGGGTAGGTCGATGTTCCTCTCTCTGCTTCTCCCGAGGTCCACGTTGGGTCTGCCCTCGCTCTCCAGTGCTCGCCGCTTTCAGCCCCGAAAATCTGTGGCCGGGTTAATTAGTAATCTTGATCCGACACGGCTACAGCAAGTGTGGATATTCTTTGCTGGTACTCTCCGATCCGTTGCAAGGCTTGTGTCTAGTAAGTGCTCATTAGGGATATCCCGTTCTACCTGACTGTTCCCATTATCTCGTCAGTAGCAGCAGCTGATTGACTGGGGAGGGGAAGAGCCGTGCTCAACACACGTCTGCTCTGGTCAGCGTCATCTCCCCTCGCAAGACCTGTGTTTTTTGACATTCTAAACCTAAAGGCCCCAGCAGCCCCTACTCCCTTAGGACTTGTGCAGGTACTGTGTATCTTTGTCTCTGAAATGTATGCTAAATTTATGGGATATTGTACTTATCAAGGTTTATTCTTGTTATTTGTAGTTTCACCTAGCTTGTTCCAATAAACTGCGATCGAAGGAATATGGTATCATGTTTATGGGATAAGAATGGTTAAGCTGAATGTCCTTGAGACAGAACAGTGATATTTTCAAGCTGACCTCTGAAGAGAAGATAAGCTGACTTCGGAAGTCTGTACAGCCCGGGGCTACACAGTTACCATACAGTCAGAAGCCTTAAAGAAGCAGACCTGTGGGAGGCAAAGCAAGCAGCCACGCTACACAGAGACATGCTCTGACAAGCAGTACCGACACTAACGGTCTCTATACAGCAAGACAGCTTCTTCCCCACAGCCATGTCTCACAGAGGAACATCTTCTTACAAAACACGATCACAAGCAAGCTCATCTAGGTCATCTGTCACAAATGCAGCAGCCATCGCTCGTTCAAAAGCTGAAGCAGCAACAGGCCGGGGCCGCATTCGCAGACCAAGAGCTGCAGATGAAAAAGAAAAGGCCCACCTTGAAGTAGAAAAGGTACGCATGGAACAAGAAAGAGAGAAGGAAAGTTTACGCATGGAACAAGAGAGAGAGCACTCATGGAACAAGAGAAAGAGCAACAAAGAATACGCCTGGAGGTCGAGCTAGCTCAGCAGGAGGCATCTCTGAAACTGCAGCAAGCTATCTTAGAAGCTAACATGGAGAAGCTGGCAGTGGAACGAGATGCTGCCGCCACCATTGCAGAAGCTCTAGAAGCAGCCGTCTATGATGAGCCAAGAGCAGGTAGCAGCATACCAGGCCTAGAGGAAGACCACCAAGATTCCTTGCAACGCACGTTGGATTATGTCTACCAGCACTGTGACCCAAGCAGCATCCCACAACAAGAAATTAAACGTGACATCAGTGAGTTACATCAAACAAAGCAGCAACAAGCCGACCTTGGACCCCAATGCTATAGGCAAGAAAAATCTGACAGAGTTGCAGACTTTCCAGTCGCAACCAAACCTTCTACTCCACAAGGTACCCAGCCTTCATACAAACATCAAACACCAGTCTTTACTCCAAAGGTGTATGCAACGAGCCAGTACGAACTGCCAACCTTATGCAAGTTTGAACCCAGCGCATCTAAAGAAGAGACTTCTACCAGGTATGCCTTTACACCGCACCACAATACACCAGCAGCCTACCCCAATGCCAATCAGGCTACTGTAGACTTTGCCAAGTTCCTGGCCAAATGCGAGTTAGTTACCCAAGGACTTGACAAATTTAGTGATCGTCCTCAACACTACAGGGTGTGGTGATCCTCTTTCTAGAGTGTCATCCAAGGTCTAGATCTATCTTGCAGACAACAGATAGAACTCCTTGTAAAGTGGCCTGGCAATGATTCTGCTGAGCATGCCAAAAGGATCAGAGACATTAATATAAACCACCCTGAGATAGGCCTTACAAACATCTGGAACAGACTGGATAGATGTTATGGTTTACCAGAGGCTATAGAGAGTACACTGTTTAAAAGGATAGAAGACTTCCCAAAAATACCTAGCAGAGGTTACCAAAGAGAATTCAGTGACCTGTGTATGGAGTTACAAGTTGCTAAAGTAGAAGGGGACTTACCTGGCCTTTCTTATCTTGACTCTGCTAGAGGTATTGCTCATGGCTGTAACTACAAACGGAAACACAATGTGCCCTTTCCACCCTTTAGTGAGTTTGTGGACTTTGTAGACAGATAAGCAGGAATGAAAGATGACCCCAGCTTCATTTTTCCAGTGTCTTACACCACTTCTTCTGGCCCTAAGCAACTCCAAAGCTCCAGTAGCAGTGCACAAAACTAAAATTTCTTCCCACAGATTTGCAGAGTCCCAGCCAGAGTATCAAGAAAATGACCCTACTAAGTTCTGCCCTCTACATAAGATGCCACATCCTCTTCTGAAATGTAGAGCCTTCAGGACAAAGACCATCCAGGATCGCAAAGCTTTCCTCAAAGAGAACAACATGTGTTACAAGTGCTGCTCTTCGTCCACACACTTCGCCAAGGACTGTAAGGTCTGTGTCAAATGCACAGGGTGTGACAGCACAGAGCACAACACAGCTTTACACCCGAGGCCTACTCCAAGAACCTTCCCACCTGTCCATGGTGACAAGGAGCAAGTCAGGGAGATCAAAGACTCTAGTACAGATGCCACAGCAATCACTTCGCAGTGCACTGAAGTCTGCAAAGGAAGTACAGGTGGCAGATCCTGCTCTAAAATCTGTCTAGTGAAAGTTTACCCAAAGGGACGCAGAGACAAAGCAGTCAAGCTCTACATCATCTTGGATGATCAGAGTAATAAGTCACTAGCTAGACCTGTGTTTTTTGACATTCTAAACCTTAAAGGCCCCAGCAGCCCCTACTCCCTTAGGACTTGTGCAGGTACAGTGGAAACGGCGGGGAGAAGAGCTGACTGCCTACAAATTGAATCTATGGATGGTAAGACATGCCTACCCTTACCGACCATAATAGAGTGCAACCAGATGCCAGATAACAGATCAGAGATTCCCACACCAGACGCAGCAGTTCACCAGACCCACTTGAAGCACATAGCACATCTCAAACCAGAACTTGATGATCAGGCTCAGATAATCTTACTCCTAGGGAGGGATATCTTGCAAGTCCACAAAGTAAGGAAACTGATCAACGGTCCTAAAAGTGCTCCATATGCCCAAAAAATAGATCTTGGGTGGGTCATTATAGGTGATGTTTGCCTTAGAGGTGCACACAAACCGGCATCTGTTAATAATCTGCTCACTAGTACCCTCGAGAATGCTCGTCCTTCTCTTTTCCAACCCTGTCAAAATCGCATCCTCATAAAGGAGCTACCTCACAACAACCCTGTACCTCTTCTTTCCTAAGTCCCCTCTGTGACAGCAATACCTATGACGATGACCAAAGCGACTCTCAGTGTTCAGGAGAACAAAGGCGGACAACCAGGTAGCAATGTCCATTGAGGATAGGATCTTCCTAGAGGTTATGGAAAGCAGTATGGAGAAAGACGTGACTAATAACTGGGTAGCACCTCTTCCCTTTAGGCCACAAAGACAACGTTTGCCTAACAACAGAGAACTAGCATATAAACGCCCCACTTCCCTAAGACACAATCTGCAAAGGAAACCAGAGATGAGAGAACATTTCTTTTCCTTCATGGGCAAAATATTCCAGAATGGTCATGCTGAGGTAGCCTCAGACCTCCAAGACTCAGAAGAATGTTGGTACTTACCCATATTTGGGGTCTATCACCCTAAGAAGCCAGGGCAGATTAGAGTGGTGTTTTATTCCAGTGCCAAGCATGAGGGTGTCTCTCTAAATGATGTCCTTCTTTCTGGCCCTGACCTCAACAACAGACTATTAGGAGTACTCCTCCACTTCAGCAATGATTCAGTCGCATTCATGGCAGACATACAACAAATGTTCTATTGTTTTCTTGTTAAAGAAGAACACCAAAACTTTCTAAGG
>CM053035.1:55970408-56022534 GCA_028564925.1 Lithobates sylvaticus
GCTTCTATTCAAGGCTATACAACATTCCTAATGAATTGGCAGAAAGAAGTCCCGAAACTTTTCGACAGAAAGTACAGGAGTATATAAAGGAGATGCCAATACGGATATTAACAGATATAGACAAAGAACAACTGGAAGAGGAATTTTCAGAACAGGAAATCAAGGGAGTAATAGATTCATTGGTAGTGGGAAAAAGTCCAGGACCGGATGGTTTTACCCCCTGGTTCTATAAACAGTTTAAAGAGCTATTAATTCCAATTATGAAACGCTTGTTTAATGGAGTATCAATTGGACAACCCTTTGTCCCGCAAGGAATGCAAGCATTCATCTCCCTTATACCTAAACCTGAAAAGGACCACACCATCTGCGGAAATTACTGTCCTATTTCTTTAACAAATGTGGACCTTAGAATAGATTCGTGAAAAGATTGGGAAAGAAACTGCGCTGTGGGTTTTAACAAAGTAAGTGAACCAAACACCTACTAAAGGTTAAATTAATAACCAGAGGGCAGCAGCAACTATACCGTGTACAACAGTGAAAACATTTTAAGAAGCAAAAAAGCTGCGCATACCAATAAACATATAATACCTTGATATGTGAAACCTCACTATAATTTAGAATCCTTTTTGAAGGGGAACGACTGCTTTAAATGAATGCAAATCTAGTATCTATTCGATCTACCAGCTGACAATGACCTATATATTGGCATACAAAACACCCAGTGATAAACCTGTCAAAGGTAATAATATCTTGAGTGAACCAACTAAAGTGAAGAGTGAAAGCATATGTTGAATAAACAAAAGCATCCAAACGTAAATTCGTGTGATGATTAAAAGTTCAGGTGAAAATAATAATAATTTAACAAAAACAGTCCAGTAGGGGGTGTTTGTGAAAAAATAATAATAAACACTTGAGATCGTGTTTCTGGAAAGTTCCCAGGGGTGACCATCCAATGGTGAAATAGCTTTTTCAAGTTGTGAGGCTTGCCAGAAGTACCACCACCAGAGAAAATTGGCCGCTTACCAGAGATATATGACCCTCCGTCACAGAGGGTCAAACGAGCATTGGAATGGGTTGTCTGTTAGGTTAGTCTCCACTGGTACATCAGTCTCCACCCCCTGCTTGCTTCAGACCCTGGGTTTAGGATAGGCCTCCGGATCTCCCTCCAGAATGGTGGCCACCAATAAGGATAGATGTATATGTATCCCTCCGGATATCAGCAGGGCATGAGCATCATGTAAAGGAATTTAAGAAACTCCCATAGTGTGATGACGTCACTGTTTATTTAAAAATAACAACATAAGAACTTACATTGAGATATGAATGATCGACCAACGATATCCAGTGCACCGGCCGGTTGCACTTAAGGACAAGAGTGATAGATCAGAACAAAAAGCTGCAGCAAGTAATGGAATCGAGGTGGTGACAGTGCATCGCTCGCCCAAACGCGTTTTCGTGAAACCTCACGTTGTCTGGGGACGACGCGAGGTTTCACGAAAACGCGCTTCGGGAAGAAGAACTAGGATTAAACATCCCCAAAGAAAAATGGAGTGAAGCATTTAAAATAATACACAAATTATCAAAATCTAGTAAACATCAGGAAAGGAATTATAAACTTTTAGTTAGATGGTATAGATGCCCAATAGACATGAACAAAATAAACTCAGAGAATAAAGACACATGTTGGAGATGTCAAAAAGATATTGGAACAATGTCACATATTTGGTATTACTGCCCCGGAGTCTATAGCTTCTGGGAGCAAATATACAAAATATATGCAGTAATGACAGGAATAGAAATCCAACCCGATATTCTGATGTCGGTATTATCAATGAATATGGGATCGGTAAAAAAGGTTAGGAAAGGTACTCTGAAATATTTTCTTACCGCGGCACGTACTATAATAGTTAGAAAATGGAAAAATAGTGCAAGCCCTGATATAAAGAAATGGGAGATGGAAATGAACGAAATGTGTGCACTGGAAAAAAGAATGGTAACTGATAAGGAGTTTAAAGAAGAGACAAGGTCTGCATGGCAGACCTGGATTGAATTCAATGTCCTACAACCTAGATGGAGGGAACATATAAAATAAATAAAATATGAGAGGACGAAGAAGAGAGAGGAAGAGGGATAAAGGATTTTTTTCTCCCCCCCCCCCCCTTTATCTCTTTTTTTTTTTTTTGGACGTATGTTGAGAGGGATCTTGATGAATGAATGGAATATAAGGGTAGGAAAGAATGAAATAGAAGTAATAGTAAGGCAATATGAAGGAGTATATATGGTTATACTTATAATGAAGCATGATAACAAAATATTTTAAGAAATAAAGTAAACATTACCATTAAGATATCTATAATGTGCTCTGTGTGTAAGAGTAATGTAAAATGTTGTAAAAGAAAATTTTGAAAAATAAAGATATTTAAAAAAAAAAAAAAAATGTTTTCGGAAACATAGCCTATCATACCACTTTAGGAGGTTTCATAATAGAGACCCTTCAAAGCTTACCTTTTGTGGTATTGATAGGGTGGAAAAACATGGAGGGAGACAAATTTAAAACAAGCCATCTCACAAAACGAGACCCAATGGATATATAATTTACAGTCTTTAGCGCCAAAAGGGTTAAATGTGGACTTAGATATCAGTTGTTTCATTAGTAATTTTTAATTTTTTATTTTAATTTAATTATTTATTTTATTATTTATTATTTATTTTCATTATTTTTAATGTTATTGTAATTTCATTATTATTTCATGTATGTCCATTTTCAGATTTTTTTGATATATCATTTTTGATATTATGGTATTTACATTAATTTAATATTTCTGGAGGCTCACACACATTGGGGCTGATTTACTAAGATGAATGCGCTGCGCCGGTTCAGACCTTAATTGATGCACCAGATAAATTATTAATTGAGCGTATGAACTGGCGCACACATAAGCGCAAAACACATAATATACCGGCGCACAGCGATAATAATATGCCATTGATAATAGCGCACACCGTATCATTAACAGTCCATTCACACAGGGGCAACACGACTTCCAGCGCGACTTGGAACGACTTACAATGCGACTTTAAGTGGCCCCCAGGCCAGGCGACTTTAATTTAAAAAAAAAATGGCATGGGTTCCCCTCCAAGAGCATACCAGGCCCTTCAGGTCTGGTATGGATATTAAGGGGAACCCCGCGCCAAAAAAAAAAATGGCGTAGGGGTCCCCCTCAAAATCCATACCAGACCTGAAGGGACTGGTATGGGTTTTGAGAGGGACCCCCATGCCATATTTTTTTTGGCGCGACACGAAGGGCCTGGTATGTAATTTCGGGGGACCCCCACGCATTTTTCTTTCTTAATTATTTTTTTCTAAATGATAACATGACCTGTGTGCAAATAGCCTTAAAAAAAACATAGAAGTGGACCAGCGTAAAAAAAAAAAAAAGTCAAGTTGAGAGGTGCGCCCGTTCAACTTATGCAAATGAATTTACGTGGCTTGACATTTACTAAGATTTTGCCGGCGCAGTGAACCAGAGCATTTGAACACGCGCAAATGCAGCTTACGCATGCGCAGTGCGATAATTGACCTCACACAGTTCTAAGTGTACTTGCTGGCGCAGCAGGCTTGTTCGGGGGAAAGTTACTTTCTCATTCTATTTTGGGCATATTTGTTACTTGGCCAGCTATAACTATACTTCCCCACATCACCCCACATCACCCCCCATAATATTGGCACTTCCAGCTTCTTTTAATCCTGAGTTGAAGATGCCGTGCGCCATGTCTATAGCGGCGCACCGATTGCCGCCTCCCGCGCACCGCCAAGATAATAGTAAATGGGAAATTGCGCTGTGTTACAGGCGCAAATGTTTTGTAAATATGAAAACGGCCGCTGCGCATTGCGGGCAATGTAGTATCTACTTACTGACTCTAGATGGCGTTGGGTCACTTCCTATTCTGAGATGGCGCAAACCATTCGTAAATCTGCGTCATTTTTTATTCTTTTTTTTGTTTACCAGTTTCGGGTGAAACCGGAAGTGATTCTAATTTCATGCGTCACTTCCAGTTTCGGGTGAAACCGGAAGTGATTCTAATTTCATGCTGCGCCATCAATGAGAGTAGTGGGAGTAGCAGGGTAAGGAAAAAATCGGGATGATGGTGCCGTTCTAAAGGTTACAATTGTATATGGTGGTTGCACTCATAGACAACCCACACCTTAAAGATAAATATGTGTATGTAAACAAGTGTATGTAAACAACTGTACGTGAAAAGTGCATTGTGCATAAGGATAATAAAGTGCATACAAAATATATAAATATTTGTGCATAGTGAAGCAGTGCAAAAAAATGTCTATATATATTACTTCCAAGCCAACATCAAAAAATATATTAAACTCTCCACTGAATAATAATACTCCTGTGTAATCAACCAGAAAAAATATATAAAATGAATATATGGAAAATAAATGATAATTAAAAATATATAAAAATGTCCAAAATATCAGAAGATAAAAAAAAGGTGTCCAAAGTGAACAACCAAATTACTAAATAAGTTATAAATAAATGTCCATGGGTGAAGTAGCAGGGTGTAGTGGGAGGTACTTAACCACTAGAGATCCACTAGGACCTGCTTTGCCGGGACTACGTCTATTTAAGGGCGCGCGCGGCACGCTCTGTGATCAGCGAGACTCGTTGGATCACCGATCCGAGTAAGGGGTCGATCCCGACCCCTTATCATGTGATCAGCTGTCAGCCAATGACAGCTGATCATGTGATGACAACAGAGCTGGTAATCAGCTATTTTTCCTCCTCGCGCTAACAGTGCAAGGAGAAAAAAAAAGCCGTTCACCGGTGGCCGTGAGAGGGACATCAGTCCCGATCACGGCATGCTGGCGCCAGCATATCAGTGTCCACCTGTGCCCCCTGCTAGTGCCAACTTAGAAAAGTAAACAGTGCCGCCCATCAGTGCCCACAGTGCCACCCATTAGTGCCCACAGTGCCACCCAACAATCTGCCTCAACAACAGTGCTGCACCTCAGTGCCACATATCAGTGCCCATCAGTGTCAGCTACCAGTGCCCATCAGTGCCATCTATCAGTGCCACCCATCAGTGCCATCTTATCTGTGCCCATCATTGCTGCCTTATCTGTGCCCATCAGTACCGCCTTATCTGTCCCCATCAGTGCCACCTTATCTGTGCCTATCAGTGCCCATCAGTGCAGCCTATAAGTGCCCACCAGTGCCGCCTCATCAGCACATATCAACGAAGGAGAAAAATTACCTGTTTTCAAAATTTTATAACAAACTATTAAACATGATTTTTATTTTTCAAAATTTTCCATTTTTTTGTTTGTTTAGCAAAAAATTAAAACCCCAGCTGTGATTATATACCACCAAACGAAAGCTCTATTTGTGGGGGAAAAAAATGATAAAAATTTCATTTGGGTACAGTGTTGTATGACCGCAATTGTCATTCAAAATGCGTCAGCTCTGAAAGCTGAAAATTGGTCTGGGCAGGAGGGGTGTTTAATCCTGAGTGGTTAAAGTATAAAAGACAGCCACTCACAAACCCTACAAGCTTCTGATGACGCCCAGTGGGAGGGGCAATGCAGCACTTTTTACACGGTTTTAAAGTTTTTGATGTAAGTGTAATGATTTAAAATTTTTGAAATAAAATCTCGCAGTATTAGGCCCCTTTCACACATGCGGACCGTATGTCCGTTTTTCATCCATCCGTTTTTGGATGAAAAACGGACATACATGCATGTCTATGGGGCAGCGGGTGTCAGCGGATGAGCATCCGCTGACACCCGATATTGTCCGCCTCCGCAATTGTCCGGTTCTGCAGACGGAGGAAAACCCTATTTTTTCATCCGTCTGCAGAGCGGATCGGATGAACACGGACAGACGGTCCGTGTTCATCCGATCCTCCATAGAGGAGAGCGGAGAACTGACAGGGCGGTCCCTGCACAGTGTGCAGGGACCGCCCTGTCATCAGCCGGCTCAGCGGGGAACAGCTGTGCGATCCCCGCTGAGCAACGGATCTTCACGGGGCGGATCATTACGGATCCACCCCGTGTGAAAGGACCCTTACACTATATCCTTTCCTCCATTCTTGTCCAACCTTTGCCTCATACGGTCGCTTGACTGAGTAAAGTGTATAGGACTGCAGACCCAGAACAGGAGGATAAGAAAGCACATGTCAGGACAATAGTATACACCAACCAACACGGTGGACGGAAACCGTCTTGACTTCAGGCTTTTTTCCCTACTATATATGGGGAGTGGGGAACCAAGAGGGGGATATAGGAAGTCACCAAATTTCAGTTGAGTTGTCTACTACCTACTAGAGTTTTTTTGATGAACCACACTTGAAATTCACTTGATGAACTCCATTTAATTATATTAGCACCATATTAGTGCATGAACTTTTTGCTTCATTATACTAATATTTTGGCACATTTAGTCACTGTTAGTTTATGCCTATATATCTTTTCCTTCGTTTTTTTTGTTATGATTGTTGAAATTGCATTTGAACAATTACACTTTAATGTTTTGCACTTTATTAATATTAGATCGTTACTGAGCACTTTAATTGATCACGTTGTTATGCAGGATATCATGCAATCACAGTTATAGGTTCAGCGCTGAGTTTTAATTTCATTTTCACATACTTTGGGGTACATACCTTTCACTATAGCAGCAGCCCTAAGACACATTTTTCACTTTACTTTATTATTCCCATAGCGTGGGCAGCTAAATATAAATTTCCATCTGAAGAGGCATCACCACTGCAGATCCAACTGACTACCATACAGTTGGCAACTTATTCTTCTTTGGGCTTAGCATCTCCTGTCACCATTAGGGATGGGCTGGATGTTTGAGTCGAACGTAAGTTCGATTAGAACATCAGCTGTTTTGTTTGTAGAACAAATGAACATATGGGGCGCCCGCGGCAAGTTCGCCTGCCGCGGAGCACTCCATAATGCACTGCGCGATCACAGTGCATTGATGGTTGCTGATTGGCCAAAGCATGTACCTGACCTGCATGCTTTGGCCAATCACAGCGCAATGTGCTGTGAGAGCCATGATTGGCCAAAGGCAGGGTGCTCACACCTCACACTATATAAGACTGCTTACGCGGTGGCCATATGTAGTGTTTTTGGAGTGGAGATAGCATAGGTAGGTTAGTTAGTGGATAGTGAGGGCAAGCAATGTAGAATATATACTACAGTGCAGTCAGTGTAGTATATATTACAGTGCAGTCAGTGTAGTATATATTACAGTGCAGTCAGTGTAGAATATATATTACAGTGAATCCAGTGTAGAATATAAATGACATTGCAGTCAGTGTAGTATATATTACAGAGGAGACAGTGTATAATACATAATACAGTGCAGTAAGCGTAGCGTATATAATGCAGTGCATAGTATATACTTCAGTGCAGTGCAGAGTGTATATACTGCAGTGCAGAGTATATAATGCAGCGCAGAGTATATATTACAGTGCAGTGCATATAATACAAAAACAGAAACAAGCAGCGCCAGTAATATGACACACGTTTAATTGATTGTAGTAGAAATATACTCACTCTGTGCTGTATAAAAACAGGCATATCATGATGTGAAGGTACGGATCGACAGTCTAATAGGCGATGGGGCTTCAAAGGGGGTGATCCTAAATTGATTAGACTCGTGAGGAGCGGTATGTAATTGCCATCATCCCTGATATATATGTAAATTCATTTTCTCCAATAGTGGGATTTTTAAGGCAATAAAACAAAATATTCATATATATAAAAAAATATATTTATTGATACAGCCAAAGACAAAGAAAGAAAAAAACAATTCATATACGTTGTACATATAATCCATATAAAAAATATATATAGGACATTAGCATATAATGGATCATAGAGAAGTGGCCATTTCAAACTACAGATCAATGAAGAGACAGGGATTATGACTCTAGACGGTAGGTAGTTGAAATAATTCCAACGCGTTTCGAAAAGTGCAAATATAAATTCTTCCTTAGCGAAGCCACTCTCTAAAGACATAAAATACATCATCAGTACAAAAAAGACAAACATGTTTATTTAACCATTTAAGCCCCAGGCCAATTGTCAGCCTAAGGACCAGAGGTCTTTTTACAAATTCGCACTGCACTGCTTTAACTGATAATTGCGTGGTAATGCAATGTTGTACCCAAATGAAATTTGCATACTTTTCTTCCCACAAATAGAGCTTTCTTTTGATGGTATTTGATTGCCTCTGCATTTTTATTTTTTGCGATATAAACGGAAAAAAAAAACGAAAATTTAGAAAAAAATATATATTTTCTACTTTTTGTTATAAGACAAATCTAATAAACTCAATTTTAGTCAAACATTTGGGCCAAAATGTATTCAGCCACATGTCTATAGTAAAAAAAATGTCAATAAGCGTATATTTATTGGTTTGCGAAAGTTATAGCGTATACAAACTAGAGTACATTTTCGGGAATTTACACAGCTTATAATTTATGACTGCCTATCTCATTTCTTGAGGTGCTAAAATGGCAGGGCAGTATAAACCCCCCCAAATGACCCCATTTTGGAAAGTAGACACCCCAAACTATTTGCTGAGAGGCATGTTGAGCCCATTGAATATTTTTTTTTTGTCCCAAGTGATTGAATAAAGACAAAAAAAAATAATAATCATTTTTTACAAAAAGTTGTCACTAAATTATATATTGCTCACACATGCCATGGTTATATGTGGAATTGCACCCCAAAATATAATTTGCTGCTTCTCCTGAGTATGGGGATACCACATGTGTGGGACTTTTTGGGAGCCTAGCTGCGTACGTGGCCCCGAAAACCTATCACCACCTTCAGGATTTGTAAGGGTGCAAAATTTTGATTTCACTCCTCACTACCTATCACAGTTTCGAAGCACAAAACCAATAGCACAAAACCCTCCCAAATGACTCAATTTTGGAAAGTAGACATCCCAAGCTATTTTCTGAGAGGCATGTTGAGTCCATGGAATATTTTATATTTTGCCACAGGTTGCGGGAAGATTACAAACTTTTTTTTTTTTTTTGCCCAAAGTTGTCACTAAATGATGGGCATATGTGGAATTACACCCAAAAATACATTCTGCTGCTTCTCCTGAGTATGGGGACACCACATGTCGGACTTTTTGGGAGCCTATCCGCGTACGGGACCCCAAAAACCAAGCACCGCCTTTAAGATTTCTAAGGGCATACATTTTTGATTTCACTCCTCACTACCTATCACAGTTTTGAAGGCCATAAAATGCCAAGATGGCACAAAACCCCCCCAAATTACCCCATTTTGGAAAGTAGTGACCCCAAGCTATTTGCTGAGAGGCATGGTGAGTATTTTACAGCTCTCATTTGTTTTTGAAAATGAAGAAAGTAAAGAAAAAAAAAATGTTTTTTTCTTTTTTCAAATTTCAAAACTTTGTGACAAAAAGCGAGATCTGCAAAATACTCACCATACCTCTCAGCAAATAGCTTAGGGGTGTCTACTTTCCAAAATGGGGTCATTTGGGGGCGGGGGTTTGTGCCATCTGGGCATTCCATGGCCTCCGAAACTGTGATTGGCAGTGAGGAGTGAAATAAAAAGGCAGTGCTTGGTTTTTGGGGTCCCGTACGCAGCTAGGCTCCCAAACAGTTTCACACATGTGGTATCCCTGTACTCAGGAGAAGCAACAGAATGTATTTTGGGGTGTAATTCCACATATGCCCATGGCATGTTTGAGCAATATATAATTTAGTGACAACTTTATTATATTGCCCAAATTTTTGATGAAATAAAAAAGATGATCTTAGGCTGAGTACATGGATACCAAACATGACATGCTTTAAAATTGCGCACAAACGCGCAGTGGTGACAAACTACATACATTTTTAAAATCCTTTACAGGTTACCACATTAGATTTACGGAGGAGGTCTACTGCTAATATTACTGCCCTCGATCTGACCTTCACGGTGATACCTCACATGCATGGTGCAATTGCTGTTTACATATGACGCCAGACCAACGCTTACATTCGCCTTTGCGCAAGAGAAGGGGGGGGGGGGCAGGGGTGCTTTTTTTATTATTTATTTTGCTTTTTTATTTTATTTTTAAAGTGTTCCTTCCATTTAATTTTTTTGTTATCATTTTTATTGTTATCTCAGGGAATGTAAATATCCCCTATGATAGCAATAGGTAGTGACAGGTACTCTTTTTTTTAAAAAAAAATTGGGTACTATTAGACCCTAGACCTTTCCTCTGCCCTCAAAGCATCTGACCATACCAAGATCGGTGTGATAAAACGATTTCCCAATGGCGCTGTTTATATCCGGGAGGGGGGACATTCCCTCCCACTGCTTGTAAAAGCAGTCTAGAGGCTAATTAGCCGCTTGGATTGCTTTTACATGAAAGCCGATCACTGGTTGAAAAGAATGATACCAAGATGATACCTAAACCTGCAGGCATCATTCTGGTATAACCATTCAACGTCCAGCAACATACTGGACATATATATCTTTTTTTTCATGCAGCCTGTTGGCTGAATGAAAAAAAGAGATTGATTGGTGGGTATGCCCACCATTAGAATACCTCCCTTCTTCCACCCACTTCTAATGATGGGCATACATGCACCATTTATATATGCCGAAGCATGGGGGCATCCTCCCGCAAAAAAGTTATGCTGCGTACACACGGTCGGACTTTTCCACGGGCAAGCCTCCGTCGGAAATTTTGACCATATGTACGCGGCATTAGGAGCAAATCGCTCCTCCGCCCCTGCTGCCCCCATGCTTCGGCATATATGCTCTTTTTTTTAACTTTGGTGGTGAAATCACCTCCTACAGCGTTGGAGTCACGGCTTTATGTATCGTGGGAGCAAACGCTGTTGCTGTCAAGATAAATCCGCGCTGCAACGGAATGGCGTACCTGCTAAGCAAATTATGGTTAACATTAAAACAAAGTAACATTACATTATAACAGTAAGACCTTACCACACCATACCTGCAAAGTAAATACCAAAAAAAACATAGTAAAAAATAAAACATTTTTTTAACGCAACCTGTGCCTAAAATATATATATATATGCCGAAGCATGGGGGGCATCCTCCCGCAAAAAAGTTATGCCGCGTACACAGGGTCGGACTTTTCCACGGGCAAGCCTCCGTCGGAATTTCGACCGTATGTACGTGGAATTAGGAGCAAATCGCTCCTCCACCCCTGCTGCCCCCATGCTTCGGCATATATGCTCTTTTTTTAAACTGTGGTGGTGAAATCACCTCCTACAGCACTGGAGTCATGGCTTTATGTATCGTGGGAGCAAACGCTGTTGCTGTCAAGATAAATAAATCCGCGCTGCAGATGAATGGTGCACCTGAAAACAAAAAAATGGTTAACAATAAAACACAGTAAACAGTAAAGTATAAAAAAATGACATACCTGAAAAGCAAGCATGATAAAACATAATAAAACATTGCAGAATAGAATACAGTAAAAAAAGAGCAACAATAGAGAGAGAATAGAGAGAGAGAGAACAATAAAACGACTATTTTTGTTTTTGTTTTTTTATATATTTTTTTTTTTGGACGTTTTATTTATTTATTTTACACTTTTTTTATAACTGTAATTTTAACAACTGTAACAGTTCGGGTCTCAAAATGCTATGGCATCTTGGGAGACCCTGTGTAAGTGTATCCTAGCCTGTGAAATGCTGTACCCTACGCTAAAACTACACTAGTGTGTGGTAGCGTTCAAAACATTCACCAATGCAAAGACCAGGATTGTCAGGACAGCGTGGACAATAATAACGGGTGTCACGCCTAGATCCGCGCTTGCTACAGACCCGACATCTACTTTGGGGGGCTCGTTGGGTAGGGGTACTCGGGAGGACATAAGGAAAATGCCTCTCATGCAGCCGGCTTACTGCATTTGGTTGGGAATGGTGAGGTGCAGAACTGCCTAGATACAGGAGGTCTGTGACAATCTCTTCCTAGAATGCAAGGAAGGATAAAGTCCCACCTGAAGCTCTGTATAGCACATGAGCGTTCAGCAAAGCTAATTGGAATAAGTAAACAGACACTTTTTTGTACCAGCGTCTGGCCTTACGAGCAACTAGACACGGCGCCAACAACTGGTCGTTGAGGTCCACACCCCCCATATTTTGGTTATATTCATGGACACAGAGGGGTTTCTCCACAACACCAGCCGCCGTACGAATTTGGACTGTCGTGTATGCATGAAGGGAGGTAAGAACGAAAACATTCTTATTATCCCTCCACTTCATAGCGAGCAAGTTATTACACTGCAAGCAGGCTCTCTCCCCCAGCCTGAGACGGGAATCTACAAGCCGCTGGGTAAAGCCCCGGCGATTAGGTCGCACAGTGCCACATGCTCCAATCTGCTGATCAAACAAATGACTAAACAGTGGCACGCTCGTGTAATAATTGTCCACGTACAAGTGGTACCCCTTTCCGAATAAGGGTGACACCAAGTCTCACGCTATCTTGCCAGCGCTCCCTTTGTAATCTGGGCAGTTCTCTGGCTCTACGTAACTATCATAAACTGTAAAGCTCCATACATAGCCTGTTGCCCTGTCACAGAACTTATAGAGGGTGTCTATCGACTGAATTCGGGGGGGCAGCGTGATCTTTTGTTTCAAATTTTTAACATGGAAAGAAGTTGAAGTGCCTGTGCTGATAAAATTGACTATTGACCGCGATCGCTGTTTTTGGTGGACTTATTTCATGCAGAGTCATGCTCCCTCATCGGGTTTGCTTGCAGGCTTGACTCTTAGTGAGCTTGGATTACTCTCATCCTAAAGTAGTTTTGAAACTGCCGTGGGGGCGTTTAGATAGTAATAGATCACCTACAAGTGCCTCTGGCTAATGGCAGGGTCTTTGCCCATCGACTAGCCACTATCAAAATTGAGATAGAAGATCTTATAGCTTATTTTTTGAATTGATTGAATTGTATTACTTGAATCCCCTATCAAGCTACGTTTTTATAGTCCCTTTTTAAAAAAAAAAATCAGGGTTGAACCACCAAGGAATATGTGCTATTACAGTCTTGACAGCTTGGCAAGCATATATTTTTAAAATTCGTATGCTACGTATGTTAATTAAGCTATAAAAGACATGGAAATGAGCCCCGTTTTTAAATAGAAAAATGACTGCCTGCAACAAACAGAACCACCACTGGATGTCACCCTTGTATTACAAGTGAACTGATAGAATGATAAAGTCTGCATTGGGAAAATGTCCACCAGGTGTCACCCTCACATTACAAATCAAAATCTAATCCTACACACTGCACAGCAAGAAATTGCAACACCTGCAAACTTTGATGAAGTGCAATTGGGAAACTCTGTTTTAACTCCGTTACATACGATAGGTGCACTAAACTTAGTGAAGGACACATCTATCTGTGAATATATTTATCTAGATAGAGATTATATTTATCCAGCAGTGACACCATGCAAATGGGGCTGTATAGCAATAGCTCTCCCTCAATTATGTCTTTAAATCATTTTAGTGCAATGATGTATATATGTATAGTCACAGTGATGTATTGGCTAGCCCTCTTGCTTAGCAGTGAAGAGGGTCACAGGTTCACAACCCAACCACGACTTTAGCTGTCTAATGCATTGTCTAAACAATTTTTTTTATTAAATGGCTATAGATGTCAAGCCAATAAATCATTTTTTTGCATAGAAGTATCTGTGTGTAGTCATAGTGGTGTAGTGGTTAGCACTCTGGTCTAGAAATGATGAGGGTCACTGGTTCAAAACCCCACCATGACATTAACAGTCCAATTCATTGTATAAGAATATTTTTTTGTTTAAATGTCTACAAATGGCAAAAGGCAATAGAAACAAACTATATCATATTTTTTTTTAATGGTATATAGAGTGGTGTAGTGACTAGCACTAGCACTATTGCCTAGCAGTAATGATGGTCACTGGTTCGCAACCAAAACATGACACTACATTTCTCTTTCAGTGTAAATGAACCATATTTATCGGCGTATAACACGCACTTTTTTTTTCCCCTTAAAATCGGGGAAAGTCGTGGGTGCGTGTTATACGCAGATACCCTCCAAAAAAATGACAAAAATTGGTTGTGGCGCCGAAAAATAGCGACCGCGGCTGAAAAAGACTGAACCGCGGCCGAAAAAGACCGAACCGCGGCCGAAAAAGGCCGAACCGCGGCCGAAAAAGACCGAGCCGACTGTTCAGCTCCGCTCGTAGTCCCGCCTCCCTGCGCTCGCTCCCGAAACAGCAGGGAGGCAGGACTCCGAGCGGAGCCGAACAGTCGGCTTGGTCTTTTTCGGCTGCGGTTCAGCCTTTTTCGGCCGCGGCTCTGCCTTTTTCGGCGACGCATGCGCGGTCTGTCTCGGTGGCGGGAAATTTAAACGTCGGCAAGGCTGCAAATGACGCTGGCAAACTGCAAATGACACTGGGCAAGCTACAAATGACGCTGGCAAGCTGCAAATGACACTGGGCAAGCTACAAATGACACTGGGCAAGCTACAAATGACGCTGGGCAAGGCTGCAAATGATGCTGGGCAAGGCTGCAAATGACACTGGGCAAGCTGCAAATAAAGCTGGGCAAGCTGCAAATGACGCTGGGCAGGTTGCAAATGACGCTGGGCAAGCTGCAAATGACGCTGGGCAAGCTGCAAATGACGCTGGGCAAGCTACAAATGACGCTTAAATGTAAGTTTTTTTTTTCCCTAAACTTCTCTCCTAAAACTTTTTTTCCTTAAAATTACCTCCTAAACTTGGGGTGCGTTATACGCCGATAAATATGGTATTTATTTTTGAAAGGCAATATGTCCTTCACTAAGTTCTGTGCATCTATATTAGAATCTAAACAAATATATATATATATATATATATATTAAAATTTACTGGGCATTTATCTAAAAATCACACCATCAAAAACAAGCTGTATTTTTTTTTTTTATATTTTTTGATCTGGTACATAAAGTGGTGTAGTGGCTAGCACTCTTGCCTAGCAATGATTAGGGTTACTGGTTCAAAACCCAAACATAACACTACATTTGTCTTTCAATGTAAATTAATATATATCATTTTTTTATTTTTTTTTAAAGGCAATAGAAACATAGACGTTATGTCCTTCACTAAGTTAAGTGCACATCTATTTTTGAATATAAATAAATATATATATTTATAAAGTGGGCATTTATCCAGCAGTGACACCATACAAACAGAACTATGTCTTTTTTTTTAATGGTAGTTAAAATGGAAAATTGTATCAAATACTTACCGTAATTTTCCTTTCCTGAAGCCAAACCATGGCAGCATACTAGTGATAGAGCTCCGCCTCTTGACCACTCCCTCAGGACCAGTGAATAGCATAAATATAAGGCCTAGTTTGGCCCCACCCCATTCTCTGTAATTAGCCACATACCGAAACGTATAAGGGTGGGACCATATGCTGCCATGGTTTGGCGTCAGGAAAGGAAAATTACGGTAAGTAAGTATTTGATACAATTTTCCATTTTCCTGATGCCAACATGGCAGCATACTAGTGATAAATAACTAGCTGACAGGGTGGGATCTACTTGTCAAACCAATCTTCTAATTAGGATGAGACAGAGAACTGAATAGTCCTTCCTACAAAGTCCCCTTTGATGACAAGGCCCCCGGGTCTATTCCGTCAAGTTTGAGTAGGAATGTTGGAGCGACCGTGTACCCCTGTACAGATGGACACCATAGATTCTCTTGAATGTGTTGCCTATGAGGCTTTAACCGCTCTGGCGCCGCTGACGATAGCTCGTGACCTCTATCCTATACACAACCAAGCCTGCTAGGATCCAGGCAGTAACCTCTTTCCCTTGATTCCCAACTGGAATGACAAAAGGTTTATTTAGATGACCTGAAAGGGACAATTGTGGAGATACTCCTTTAAAGTTCTGAAAACGAACAGTACGTGTGACTTTCCTGTGTGATGTTCTGGAAAGTTAGGCAATGTCCAGCTATCTGTTACTACGTTTGATGCAGAATGATCTACAAGATCCAACTCTATTCTTTCTGGAAAGAAAGGTATATATTATATATAATTTTTTCTTTATTTTATTTATTTATTTTTTTTTACTTTGAAGCTCCAAGAGCTTGAATCTCTGATAACCTTCTGCTTAAAGTTTTTTTGTGATTGATACTGCTTTGTAAGTGATGGCTAAATGGATAAACGGATACGAGATCCAGCAACTGCAATAGATCTTTTCTTCCTTGGTGACCGACTCCTCACGACTGCCCTCAAAAGTTGTGCAAACTGAAGGATTCTTGGTCCTTTCAAATGTGTTATTGCCAATATAGCCCACACTCGTGAGCTATGTGAGGATAGGCTAAGGCCTGGAGGAAGAATACAACAGCTGACACTGGAAGGGCAGTAGGATCAATGTCTCGCCCTACCAAGAAAAAATGCAAACTTGTTCCAGAATTAGACCTAGATGTTGTAAGTAGAATGGGAGCGCCATCCGGGCTATGCTCCTCTGAAGAACGTCCGCCTCGCCTTGGCCCGGCCATCTTGAGAGCATGGGCGTGCGGGGCTGAAGCAAATCAAAGCCAATCCGCATGAGAGGGCACTCTTTTTCCTGAAAACTTACCAATATGATGGTCCCCACCCTAGTTGTTGAGGGTCTTTATATGAGCGGTAACTGACTCTTTATCTGTGGAGAAATGGGACGGCCAGCTGAGATGAGGATAGCTGAAAAGTGTAGATATAGGAGAAAGGATTCCACTTTCCTTTTCTTTTATTTTTTTTTATCTACATATACTTACATATGTACACATATACAAACATACCTACACACATATAGGGTCAGTCTGGGGCGGGTTAGGAAAGGGTTAATTAAAGAGGGTAGGAATCTTCAGCCCTGATTACTGTCAGCTGAGCTGAAGATGTCAGAGGAGTTGTGTGTTTGGAGAGAGAGAGACACACAGCAGTCAATGTAAGGATTCATTTGCTGGGTGAGTAAAAACATATAAAAAAAAAAAAAAACTGTATCTCAAACTAGAGCCCTGCACTTTGTCTATATATCAGCCTGTTGGTTAAAGAGACTGAACCTTTCCTATCTCTGCACCTGTGTGACAAGACAAGCCTGTCTTTTTCTTCTGTTTGTTTTGCTGAATAAAGCCATTTTTATTTTACTGAACTGGCCTTTCACCCCTCTGATCCCCTACAATGCATACATGTATTTATATACACCCCCACACATCCACATACAATTTTTTTTTTTAAACGTGTATATACATATACACATACCCATATCACATATACATACATACATACCTATACACACACATGCAACACCTGCATAGGACAGCAGGGAATGGGAAAGGTAATGAAGGACATGAAGGAGACACAAGGGGCTAAGAGAGATAAAGCATAGCTGGCCCCCCATATTCCACAAGTGCTGCAGTTATCAATTTTAAAAGCAGATTTCGTTCCTAAAGAGGAAACACTGCAGGGACCCCAATAAGACCCAGAGAAGGGGTTCCCAGGCTTTTTAGCGCATGTTAGCAGCCTGAGCGCTGGGACTTCGCACTGAGAGAGGCTTGAACCCAGCCGGATGCTGCACAGAGGCAGAGGGGGGGACATAGTACTGCTTACTCTTCACTGATGCATTGAGGTATGAGGAAAAAAAGAAGAATGGGGTTGTTATAGATAGGCAACTCCTATCCTCATATTGATTAGTGGTTCCAAATTAATAATAACTACTGCAGTAGGGAACAGACACAAAAGATACGCTCAGCATCTTTCCAAATAACTGGTTTGAAACCCAACCCATATTGTTGCTTGTATAATTCATTATATACCATTTTTCTTTTTAAATTGCATTTATTATGACGCAATTGAAGGTTTTCAT
Organism: Lithobates sylvaticus; assembly: GCA_028564925.1. Lineage (NCBI taxonomy): Eukaryota > Metazoa > Chordata > Amphibia > Anura > Ranidae > Lithobates > Lithobates sylvaticus. Next base: position 55,988,312 of record CM053035.1, read on the forward strand.
ACACATGATTACGTAGGTATCACATTAATATTACAATTGTACGTTTATGGTAACAAGGGGCGTATCATAGGCAGGCTAATTCTAATCAGGACTCGAAAGAATGTAAACATGTACTGAAAACATTATTAGTGCCGTGTGCACAGTGAGGGCAGTGTGCAATACATACAAAATAGAATACAATTATATACAGAACTTACAAATTTCCATTACAGTCTCCCCTCTTTTGATCAATATTTTGATCACTAACCATACCTGCTATCACCTTTAACCTGGAACCTCCACACACTTAGGTGGAGGTAGTCCTGGCCAAAGAGGCAAAAACTCCATTGTGGAGAAAATAATAGCTGAGCAGCTTTTTTCATTACAAAATGACTTTTCATTGTGAAAAACAAATGATTGATAAGACATATTTACAGAGTACTGGCTGTACACTCCTGTGGCCAGAATGGCCTTCTAGCTTAATTGTTGGTATGCTGACTTATCAGCAAATGTAAACACAGACAATTCTACATAAAATGGAAGAGGTACAAAAGACAAATATGACTTCAACATGGCTAAACTACTTTTCAAATATATATTCCATACATTAAAGTAATTGAATCAATAAGTACCCTAGACTGTGATTGCAAAAGGGAAACAAATCAAACTCAGAGATTTCTTTAATTTAGTCATTTTTGCAGTGTCTGGTGTGGATCCAGGTGACTTTTCCTTCAAGTTTTGCAAAACTGTACATGAAATAGATGCTGTATTGAGTCTCCAAACATTTCCTTATATATAAATGTCTCTTAACAGTCACCTGGCTTTAGTTTTAGATCCTTCCAAACTTTTAGGATCTGGAATTGGGGAGAAAACACATAAATGAGTTTGTCAAAAACCTTAAAAAGATCAGCAACATTCTCTGTAAGATCCGAATGGAGGACTTCAGCTGCTGAGACAAAATATAAGCAAGTGAGTAACACACTCCCAAACCAAATCCCATAGGGAGAGAGTCCAACATCCCCTTAGGGGCTTGATAAATTATAAGAAAACACTCAGGCAAAAGTTTTCTAGTTTCTTACTCTACTTTGTCCGCTACATTGTAGACAGTAGGGAGTGTAAAAATAAAACCTCAAAACTTCTAGTAAGGACTCTCCTATAAAAATGATTTCCTCTGTTACTCTCTGTGCTTACAAACTACTTCTGATAACACTTTTTACTGTGGCCTTTGCAGTAGCATTGGCCACTGGACATCCAGAAAACATGTACATACAGACAAAATGCATACTCATAAGATCCTGACTTGGGCATCTGGATATATCTTTTTGTAATCTCTGGAAGGGATGTTCAGCTTTTGGTAACACCTTTGGTAACAGGTAAAACAAGAAGTGGTATGTTATAAAAAACACTGTGGTGAACCCTGGCTCTATCCCACGCTCATTTACTAAGGCAGCCATAACTGCTTGTGACTGATGACACGGTCCATGTGTCAAGCTAGAGGGAAAAGAGTGGCTGGCAGACATAAATGATCACCTTTTCCAATGTCCTGTTTCATAAGAAGTTGCCCACTGTGGACCACTTGTTCTTCTCGTTCTGGGGTCCTTAAAGTTGAATTATTAATCCCAGCTATACTGGGCCAGAACTAGGGTGGAATCTGTGAGTTGCACAGACCCAGCAAGTGTCCGGGGCTGTAAATGCAGCATCCTTAGTCGGTCTGCTTCCATGTGTGAGTTTTAATGTTAGTATGGCTACCTCAGCAAGAACCTGGAAGGCTGAAAACAGCCGATCAAATTAACTTAGCATGCTTGATTGGTTTACCTGCCGAAGTAAAAACAAACTTCTGGCCCTTCAAATGGAACCAAAAGCTCTCTAATTCTCTACTATCTATATAAATATACACTCTTTTTATAGCTCACAGGCTTTGCTAAAACATGGAGCTCTGCTTCTTGAGCTGGGGAAAAAGGATCCAATGACTCTATATACAGAGTATCCTTCTGGGTGATAAACTGCATACTCAGTATAAAACCGGGAATAACTCTACAAAAAAATTAAATATCTGGGTCTTCAGGGAGTGTGTCCTGCACTGGGCTCACAGCAGCTGATTCCTACATCATCAATTTAACACATGTGGTTTCCCCCATCTACAGCCTCCTCCAATAGGGGCAATAAGGTGGCTGGATTCAAAATGTACACATTTTTCATTGTTAGATTTGTACATAAAAAAAACTCATATTTTAAACCTTTCATTAGACAAACATTTAGTTAGCTGTATATTTGCTGCGCAGAATGTCGGACCATTAAAAATTAAATATTTGACCAAAATAATGTCTAACTTTGTCTAATAGCACCTTTGCATAAAGGTACAGCTCTGATATATCGGGGTGAACCCTTCATTACTGGGTCCAGCTTGCATAAATATATTACAATGGCTTGTTTTCTATCACGCTATTTGTGTAAGAACTCCAGTTTCATGTTTCAAAAAGACAACTTTTTCCTGGCAATATTATAATAAATGATAACAATACCCTGCGGTCATGGAGAGATGTCCATAAATCCAAAATATTCTTCTGCCTATACCCACTGCACTTACAAGGAAAAGGGGCACATCATTTCACAATCCACACATTCTGCTTTGGATTCAAAAATAAAAATAAATAAAAAAACAAACAGAAAGCGCTCAGCCACATAAAAAAACTATAAAACAACTGGCTGCAGGTGGGATCTATCCTAACAGGGTGTGTGGACTTGATGTGATGGGTCTGTCATATTTAAATTTTATTTATTATTACTCTCACATCATGGACCGCACATCAATTTATTATCAGACTTTTAGATTTAATTTTTGTAGAAAAACTTCTTATGTATCCCATCCATCTTGGCTTTGTTAAACATTATGGCAGCTGTATTCCAATTAACAACCTCATCATTATCTTTTTTTTTTTCCACTCAATAAATGTAAAATTACAAAATTGTTATCTTAATCTAAACTAATCCCATTTTTATCAATTCCCCATAAACATGGATTTCATTTCCAATCAAAGGTTGTCTAAACCAGTTTCAATATATCTATATTATTAATAAAATTGTTAAACTCATATTAGAAATTAATACTCTAATGATAATTTCAATATCGCAACCTAATGTATATCCACAGATAACGTTCCTTAAAGGGGGACATATTACCTAATTTTACTTAATCCTTTATTAAATGCACTGTTTCCACTATCAAAGGATATTTAATTTGTGTAATACGCGGTTAAATGTAACCTTCATTTTACCATGTTTGGAAAACAGATTCAAAAATAATTGTGATCACATTGTTTATCATTAGATTCGTTAACCCGGCACATAAAGTTATAAATGTTTTGTCTAAAAAACTGAAATTGGCATGGTGTCCTTCCAGCTTATCACCGACCTCTCATCCCAGCTACATTCTTTCAGGAGAGCACAAAGGAGGGGGTCACATCTGCGTACATGACACACACAAGCGATAGAACTACAGGTTCCAGCATTCACACCCATACACAAATATCTCTCTAAAATCGCTTACATTTTTCCCATTTGTACACAACACATGCATATCATTCTCTCACTTTCTTTTAACTCTTTTAAATACTTCCTTGCTAAATTTCTGCTTTCCTTATTTTGTTCTGATATCCTTTGCATCCAATGTATTGTAATACCATACTTCACATACTGTACCTTCTATGATCAGACGGGCAGCCATAGTGCTCATCCCATCTTCCCTCTCTGACAACATATAAAATATTCTGTTTTAACTCTCATTTCTCTGTTTCTTGACTTTACTAGTTGTAGTGCCTAACCTCAAATTCATCCCACAACTTAAGTGAAAATGTCCCTTTCTGTCTAGTGTTAATTGTCACCCTTCATCCATCCTGCTCACATAGATAGCTGTTTCTCTAGCTGTGTACTCTGCATGATTCTTAGTCCCTGTGGACTTCGGTGGTAACCCAGTTACCCATTGTGGATCCATGTCCACTTTAACCTAATCTAGGGGCTCAGTATAGGCGGAACCGCACCTTCGGTTCATATATAGCGCTCCTCTTGCGCTGGGCATTTTTGAGGGTCTCTTACCCTTCATTCCCTTACTTAATTTAATGCCCATAATGACTGGCCAGTCTTCTCTACGTGTGCCTATACCCTCTTGCCTCTAAACTACTTTATCAAGCAGATGTACTACATATACCTGTGAACAGCACTATTCTTCCCTTTCTTATCTATAACACTCCGATGGACAGTAGACAGTGACAACATTACATATAACCACCAATCAATACAGTTCGATTAAGGGGAGTAAGATAGGTACCCTTTGTCCCAAAAATGCCTTACCGATCAAGGAAGTCTGATAACTCAAATGTAAGCAAAAGGCTTACCTCAGCCGGCTGATTATCAGAAATTCCCGGATCGTCTCAAGCTCCTCGTTTCGGATACTCAGGGTCACCTTTTAACCCCTCCTAGGCAAAGCTCGCCACCTGTCCTGGAAATTTATAGATAGGCAACTCCTATCCTCATATTGATTAGTGGTTCCAAATTAATAATAACTACTGCAGTAGGGAACAGACACAAAAGATACGCTCAGCATCTTTCCAAATAACCGTTCTCCTTTATTATGACGCAATTGAAGGTTTTTATACACATGATTACGTAGGTATCACATTAATATTACAATTGTACGTTTATGGTAACAAGGGGCGTATCATAGGCAGGCTAATTCTAATCAGGACTCGAAAGAATGTAAACATGTACTGAAAACATTATTAGTGCCGTGTGCACAGTGAGGGCAGTGTGCAATACATACAAAAATAGAATACAATTATATACAGAACTTACAAATTTCCATTACAAGTATAAAAAAAGAAAACACTGCACTAGACTAAAATTGTTGAGTAGTATAAACCAAAACAGGAGTATAAAATAAAAAAGGCAGCAGCTCAATGCGGGATACACACCTAAATTGAACAGAAAAAAAGAAAATAAGGGAAGGGCTGCGCTAATATACACAATATGTATGTTGATAAATATTAGTGGTTAAATAAAATAATATTCCATATACATATATGAATAGTCACAGTGGTGTAGGGGTTAACACTCTTGCCTAGCAATGAAGGAGGGTCTTGAAACCCAACCATTACATTACCAAAATATGAGTAACTAAAATAATAATGATATAGCACATTTTTTTGTTTAACTTTTTTCTATTAGTTTTATATACAAGTTAGACAAATAACTGTACATGTTATACTGTAGCCCTAACAAAAACCCCAAATTTTCACAGGAGCATTCTAAAGATGATTTTAGGCTTTTAGGTTCTTTCCCTTGAAATATGGTTGAAAAAAAAATATGTTAGGGTTCAAAAAAATCACCCCCCCCCCAAAAATGGTGGCATGTTGGAAATGAGATGAACGAGATGAAACACATTCCCTGGAGATTTTTCCGGGACCAAAAAAAAAACTTCCCAAGAATTTTTGCACACTTGTTCTACAATGTACTCCTTTTCCTTTTTCTTTTTTCCTTTTTTCCTTTCTTGTTTTTACCATGGACAGGCAAAAGCTGATTTCAGGGTCCATGAATGGTTCCACCAATGCTAGTGGATGCAAACCTGTTCCTGTGCGGTCCAGCTCGCCTGCCACGCCCCCTGGGGGTCCTGCATGCTTGGACACGCCCTCTGGAGGGTCCTGCTTGGCCACGCCTCCTGGGGGTCCTGCTTTCTTGGCCACACACCCTGGGGGTCCTGCCTGCTTGGCCACGCTCCCTGGGGGTCCTGCTTGCTTGGCCACGCCCCCTGGGGGGTACTGCTCGACTGCCACACCCCTGGGGGTCCTGCTTGACTGCCATGCCCCCTGGGGGGTCCTGCCTGCTTGGCCACGCCCCCTGGGGGGTCCTGCTTGACAGCCATGCCCCCTGGGGGTCCTGCCTGCTTGCCCACGCCCCCTGCCACATTTTTACAATTGGTCACGCCCCCTGTATATTGGCCACACCCCCTGGGCACATTTTTATTTTTCCTCAACACACCCCTTGCAAGGCTTGATTAATTGTATGGTAGCTCTACTTGCTCTTATATCATTAATCCCCAACACCCCCCCCCCTTACTTTGCTGTGTGCACCCCCAAAGCTCAAGGGATATATATATTTATTTATTTATATATATATATATTTATTTATGGTCATGGCACATTGATATCATTTCCATCTCCACCTATGCCCCCTTACCATTGTTCCTTGACACCAGTTCTCCAATGTGTGCAGGATCGATGTATCTATCATCCTCTTTCAAAAGCACCCATGTTTACTCCAATGGCATCACCCTTTAAAACACAGCAGGTGTTCTGCTATGCAACCATTTGCAATTTCAAAAATCTGTGCTGGATGAATATTTATATTTACATATATATATACACATACATATTTACATATATCAATCATTTGAAGAAACATATCAATGCAATTTCTAAAATCTGTGCTGGGAAGTACTTATAAAAGAATAAATACAATAATATAGTTAAAATAGAATCCCGTGTATGAGGAAGCTGTTTTTTTTTTTAAAATAACCCAACAATGTTTACTCCAACAGTTGCACCCCTTAAAAAAACAGAAAGTGTTCTGCTATATGCTCGTCTGAGTTTTACCACAAACAACTGGGAAAACTTATTGACTCGAGTATAAGCCTAGGGTGAGAAATGCCCAGCTACTGTAAGTGGAAAAGAGGGTCAACAATGCCTATTTGCAGCATCGCTGTGCCCATTTGCAGCCATAGGTCCCCCAAACTTGCTAGTTAAGGGTTCCAAAATTCCCCCTAGCTTAAGCCACATTTTGGGGTCTCTGGACCCAAAGGGTGCTAAAATGACATTGCTGCAGATGAACACAGTTGACAGAATTTGGGGCCCTGTATCTCAGGGTCACTTGGTGCTAGGAACCCCATCTTTGCATATGTTGTAATGTTAGTTCCACTGGGTTTTAATACCAAATTTGACTAATTTGGGGTTCCTAGCACCAAGTGTCCCCTCTGGGGTACTGGCCAGTGTTTATGCACACTATGGCCCACTGATATATTCATTCTGTCCCCGAGATATGGGGACCCAAATTCGGGTTGGAAAATGTCAAGCACTTTTCTGCAGCAGAGAATGACATTTTCCCAACCAAATTTGGGGCCCTGTATATCGGGGTCACTTGGTGCTAAGAACCCCATCTTTGCATATGTTGTCATGTTAGTTCCACTGGGTTTTAATACCAAATTTGACTAATTTGGGGTTCCTAGCACCAAGTGTCCCCGAGACATTTTTCCGAACCAACTTTGGAGCCCTGTATCCCGGGGTCACTTGGTACTAGGAACCCCATCTGGATATGTTGTAGAGCTAGGTCCACTGGGTTGGCATACCAAATTTGGGGTTCCTAGCACCAAGTGGCCCCGGGATACGGGGCCCCAAAGTCGGGTCGGAAAATGTCATTTTCTGCTGCAGAAAAGTGCTTGACTCAAGTATAAGGAGGGGGGCATTTTCAGCACAAAAACTCGGCTTATACTCGAGTATATACTGTACTTAGAAATAAATTAATAAACACATAAAACATGGAATCCCATGGATGAGGTAGCTGTGCAGTGCAAGGGTGCTTTCCATGTCCATTACATTTTTCCATGTAACATAGTTGGAATGTTACTAAGATTATAGTCATTATTCTTATTCTTTTTCAGGGTGCTTTCCATGCCAAGCAATCTCATTGAAGAAAAAGATTTTGTCACGGCAATCAAGATTTTTGAAATACTGCAACAATCTTTACTTCAATGGTCGCACCCTTTAAAACAGAGCACGTGTTCTGCTATGTGATCATTTGAAGGCACGCATCAGTGCTATGGTAACAATCTGGCGTGTGTGTGTGTGTGTGTGTGTGTGTGTGTGTGTGTGTGTGTGTGTGTGTGTGTGTGTGTGTGAGAGTGTGTGTGTGTGTGTGTGTGTTATATAGATATAAATACAGTAGGGTGAGTGTTTGTTAGGTGAAGGAGGCCAGAGCTGAAATAGGCTGTGATCTAAAGGAGGGCCAGGGGTGTTGGGGGCTATGATGTGAAGGAAGGTTGGAGGACAATAAGGTTGCAGGGGAAATTGTGAAATTAAGTGGGGATCGTGACATCCAGGGGGCTGGTACTTACCTGCGATCCCATACCTCAGTTGTGGCATAGAGTGTGCACTCCATGTCCAGGATGGCAATTACCAAAGCGCTTTAGGAACTTAAGAATAAACAGTAGATGTAAAATACAATTCAATACAGGAGGCATGAGAGGGCCCTGCTCGTTAGAGCTTACAATCTCTAAAACAGATAAAGTTTTTTGGTTTTGTTTTTTTTATTATTCTTTTTTTTTTTTATTATTAACTTACTATGTTTACCAGATCAGTGCCTAAGGAAGCTTGCCACATGAATTTTACAATCAAAATTACAGAGGCCAGAAAATCTTAAATGTAAAAATACAAGATCAGAAAACATCAAGATGGAAGAAACGTTTGGTTGTAGATGAGGTAAAAAGTGTTTTTTCTTTACCTCCAGGGGGAGGAGCCACGACTTGAGTCACACAATTATAGTAAGTAAATAGGATTAAAAAGTACTCTGTATTAACATGTGTACTTCTCTCTTATTGCCTTTCAGTGTCTTTAAAAAGAAAATAAATCTGCATTTTTTTGCGGAAGCATGTGTCCCATGACATTCAGCTTGGCATTCTTCAAACATGCTGCATAGGATGCTCTTGGGGTTTGTTGTTATATATCTCATTTTCGCACATGCGGATGTGTTTTGTATAGTTAGATCCCATTAAAGTTGATTCCTTAAAAAATAAATAGAGAGTAAACAGTTGAATGCAAGTTCAAAGATGCCTTACCAATTTGTCAATACAAATTCTTGGGAGCAACATCCCCTATAGCAGGCATCACTAAATGATGGACCCAGTCACTGTCCTATTTACATACTCGCAGGGTGATCGTGCGGATGCGAATATGGTTGAAACAGTGCCACATCCCAAAATGAGTAGTAAAATCTTTTTTTTTTTTTTTTTTTAAACCTTATGGACTTTATAGGCACCAAAATACAGAGATATCTTTTAAAAAACAAAAACAAAGGGGGGGGGGGGGCGTGGCTAACTGCCGAGCTTGATGGACGTCTGATCCCATAACTCCTGCACCGACCGGAACGCTCACGGACACATCGCCGCTCAGAATTAGCATAAAAACCCCTAATTACACGGGTACGTGCCCCACAGCCTCTGCTATGCCTCACACAAGCCGCAAGAGGAAAGAATACTGGCCGCCGAAACGGATGACTGATTACTATTCACAGCCGCCGGACACAGGAATCCAAGATGGCGCCCGCGGCCCTGCACAAAATTCCTCAAATTCCTCAGCCTACACGGATCTCCCTGACGCTGAAGACCCAGAAATTCCACATCAGCAGCACACATCAGAGTCTCCCCTACAATATGCTCCCTCCTCAGCCAGCAATAGCCCAGCAAAAGCGAGGATGCGACTGGATTCCACAGACATCCACACTGAGGTAAGCCCTGCATCCCTCATTACCTCACAGCAGCCATCTGCTATAGCGGCCTTCCCCACATCTGACCAGCCTGTTCTGGACACTACCATGAAGGAGATGCTCATCTCTCTTCAGGCATCCCTCCAGAATGACATAACATCCATGTTCACTAAATTTTCATCCCATATGCAGCTTGTGGGCAACAAAATCCAACACATTGAAAATCACATGGGTGACATGACGGCCACTGTCAATGATCTTGTGGATGCTCAAGATCACACACATGATGAACAACAATGGTTGAAAGCCAAAATGGCGGACCTCGAGGACCGCTCTCGACGTAACAACGTCAAGATCAGGGGTATACCTGAATCTGTCCTCCCAAATGACCTCAACTCATACGCCAGAACCATGATCACCACTATACTGCCTGATTCATCACCAATGGAAACCATAATTGACCACATACACCGCATTCCTAAACCACCACACCTAGCTGCAGCTATACCCAGGGATGTCTTAATGAGAGTCAACTTCTTTCATGCTAAAGACCAGCTCCTGTTTAAGACCAGACATCTGAGTAAACTTCCAGAACCGTATACTAACCTGCAGCTATTTGCGGACCTGTCTCAACACTAGGGATGAGCCGAACACCCCCGGGTTCAGTTCGCACCAGAACCTTCGAACGGACCGAAAGTTTGCGCGAATTTTCGAACCCTATTCGTTATAATGGACGCAAATGTTCGAAATCAAAATTGCTAATTACAACGGCCAATATGCATGTTAATGTCATAAAACAGGTTTGGGGACCCGGGTCCTGCCCCAGGGGACATATATCAATGCAAAAAGAACTTTTAAAAACTAACGGTTTTTCGGGAGCAGTCATTTTAATGATGCATAAAGTGAAAAAAAAAAAGTGAAATTTTCCTTTAAATATGGTACCTGGGGGGTGTCTAAAGTATGCCTGTGAAGTGGCATGTGTTTCCCGTGTTTAGAACTGTCCTTGCACAAAATGACATTTGTAAAGGAAAAAAAAGAAGCCATTTAAAACCACTTGCGGCTTTAATGTCATGTCTTGTCCTGGCCGCCATATGGCTGAAAATCCTTGAGAAAAATGGCACAGATACTGTACTTGGAGCACAGCAGTCACACCTGTTGCGAAGCATCTTTTTAAAAAAGTGTAATTACACGCCCCTGTTATACAGGGGCTGAAAAATTGTGCCTTAGGCACTGGTGCTGGTGCCACAACACTGCAACCCCTCACAGATACTGTACTTGGAGCACAGCAGTCACACCTGTTGTGAAGCATCTTTTTAAAAATTGTAATTACACGCCCCTGTTATACAGGGGCTGAAAAATTGTGCCTTAGGCACTGGTGCTGGTGCCACAACACTAACCCCTCACAGATACTGTACTTGGAGCACGTTGTTGCGAAGCATTTTTTTTTATCCGCTTCAGGTGCCTGGCAGCTGGTGGTGATCCAAGACTGATTCATTTTTATGAAGGTCAGTCGATCAACCGAGTCGGTGGACAGGCGCACCCTATGATCGGTGACAAATCCTCCAGCAGCACTGAATGTGCGTTCGGAAAGAACGCTGGATGCAGGACAGGCCAGTAGCTCAATTGCATACTGTGCAAGCTCTGGCCAGTGATCCATCCTCAGGACCCAGTAAGCCAGAGGATTTTCGGTGGGAAAGGTGTCCAAGTCTGACCTTGCCCCTAGGTATTCCTGCACCATGTATATCAGACGCTGGCGATGGTTGCTGGAACCGATCATACCTTGGGGCTGCGGACTAAAAAATAGTCTGAACGCATCGGTCAGACGTCCACCTTCCCCACCGCTCCTTCTGCTACTGACCGAAGCCTCAGCAACTCGTCGTCCAGGACCAGGAGTTTGTAACTTCCCAGTTTCTGGGAACGCGTTGCACAGACCTTTCTGCAAGGCCTCCCTGAGATGTCTCATCCTCTGCTCCCTCTGCGACGGCAAGATAAGGTCCGCAACCTTACCCTTGTACCGTGGATCAAGGAGAGTGGCCAGCCAGTAATGGTCCCTCTCCCTGATCCGAAGAACACGAGGATCCTTCCGCAGGCTTTGCAGGATCAGGGAGGCCATGCAGCGTAGGTTAGCTGAGACATTCGGTCCGGAGTCTTCTGGGTCACTGAGGATGACATGATCGCCAGCCACCTCCTCCCAGCCACGTATAAGTCCACTGGTTTGTTGGGACTGTACATCATCCCTAAAAGACTGCTGATGCTGAGTGCCAGGCTCCACCTCCATGCTCACGCAATCCTCCTCCTCCTCCTCCTCATCCTCTTCCTGTGTGATGGGTGGGACAGAAGGAACACTGTCTGGATAAAGGGGGCCTTGAGAGGCAAGGAAGTCCTCCTCTTCCTGCCTCTGTTCTGCCTCAAGAGGTACAGTGTCACTGATGCATGCACTGTCACTGCTCACCATCCTCGTGGCCTCCTCAAATGGTGAGAGGACAGTGCATGCATCCCTGATCATGCTCCACTGGCGTGGGGAAAAAAAGCCAAGCTCCTCTGACCCTGTCCTGGTGCCGTAGTCGCAAAGGTACTCATTGATGGCCCTCTGCTGCGTGTGCAGTCGCTGCAGCATGGCCAACGTTGAGTTCCACCTGGTGGGCATGTCACATATTAGGCGGTTCTTGGGCAGGTTCAGGTCCTTTTGCAGCTCAGTCAGCCGAGCACTGGCTTTAGAAGATCGGCGGAAATGCACACAGACTTTCCTGGCCTGCCTCAGGACATCCTGTAAGCCTGGGAACCTGCCCAAGAACCGCTGCACCACCAGGTTAAGGACGTGAGCCATACAGGGCACATGGGTGAGCTGCCCCTGTCGCAGGGCGGAGAGGAGGTTGGTGCCATTGTCAGAAACGACCATTCCTGGCTTAAGCTGGCGTGGCGTCAACCACCTCTCGGCCTGCCCCTGCAGAGCTGCCAGAACCTCTGGCCCAGTGTGGCTCCTGTCCCCCAAACACACCAGCGCAAGCACGGCATGGCATCTTTTTGCCTGCGTACTCGTGTAGCCCCTTGTACGCCTACGGAGCACCGCTGGTTCCGAGGACAGAGCACTGGAGGAAGAAGAAGAGGAGGGGGTGGAGGAGAGAGGTGTGTCACAACCAGTAGTAGCATTTTGGAGGCGTGGTGGTGGAACATCCTCCAACACTACTGCACCTTGTCCTACATCCCTCCCAGCTGCCAATAGAGTGACCCAATGGGCCGTGAAAGAAAGATAACGTCCCTGTCCATGCCTGCTGGACCATATGCACCTTACCGCTGACCGCCCTGTCCAGGGAGGCATGGACATTGCCTTCCAAATGCCGGTAGAGAGACGGAATCGCCTTCCGTGAGAAAAAGTGGCGTTTGGGAACCTGCCACTGAGGAACAGCACATTGAACAAACTCACGGAAGGGGGCAGAGTCTACCAACTGAAAAGGCAGCAGTTGAAGTGCTAGCAATTTAGCCAAGCTAGCAGTCAACCGCTGGGCATCTGGATGGCTGGGAGTATACTTCTTTTGACGGTCCAGCAGCTGGGGCAGGGAAATTTGCCTGCTACAATTGGACGTCGGTGTACTGCAAGTACTTGGTTGTGACACACCTAATTCTACACCTTCAGTCCTCTCAGAGCAGCTTTCAGAGAGGACTGAAGATATAGTGGGGATGGAGATCCCAGCTGATGAGGAGCAAGGAGAGGTCCGCTTTGTTCTTTGGTGTGGGTCTTTTATGTGTGCTTGCCAACGAGCTGCATGGCAGGTCGACATATGTCTGCTCATGCTTGTGGTGCCCAAGCGGCTGATGTTTTGGCCATGCGAGATACGCTTGAGACAAATATTGCAAATAGCAGTGGTGCGATCTGATGCACTAGTCTCAAAAAAGGCCCACACCAAAGAACTTTTGTGATAACGTGCAGAGGCAGCGCCCTGCACAGGCGGAGCTCTGCGGTGTGGTACAGTTGCTGTGCTGGCCTCTAGCTGGCCTCCAGGGGGCATCCTGACTCGTTGGACATGTGACGCCGCATCCTCCTCGTCGTCCTCCTCCTCTCTCCCTTCAGGCACCCACGTGGAGTCAGTGACCTCATCATCCCCTCCCTCTTCACCACTAGAGCAAACCTGGCAGTAAGCTGCAGCTGGTGGAATAGTACTGCCAGATTGCTGTCCTTCAGCATCCCCTCTCTCTGCGCGCACACTACTGCCTTCCTCAAGCTGGGTATCATCAACCGAGCCTTCGAATCATTGGGCATCCTCCTGGAGCATGTACCCAACACTGTGCTCAAAGAGTTCAGGGGACTCCTCAGGAGGACATGGTGGGTCTAGGGAAGGGGTGGCTGATGATGCCATTGAGTACGCGTTGGCAGGTGCTCTGCCAGTACCCTGAGGCTGGGTGAGAGAGGATGAGGAGGATGAGGAGGGCTTGGTCATCCATTCTACCAAGCCTTCGGCATGATGCGGCTCCACATGTCCAGCTGCCGAAAACAAAGACAAGCGTGTCCCATGGCCACGTGCTGATGACGATGCACGACCACGTCCATGGCTAGCACTGTTGTCTCTAGAAACAGAGCCTGCCTGCCCTGTGTTCTTGCCTCGGCACGCTCTGCCTCTCCTTGGCGGTCTTCCAGCCATTGTAGTCGTTAGTGTATATAGTATAAAACATGGGTGCTGCTGAGAAGAAAATATATAGGAGCTCTGTGTGCTGCCACTAACACACTAGAAGTCCTATGGGTGCTTCTGGGAAGAAAATATAGGAGCTCTGTGTGATGCCACTAACACACTAGAAGTCCTGTGGGTGCTGCTGGGAAGAAAATATGGGAGCTCTGTGTGATGCCACTAACACACTAGAAGTCCTATGGGTGCTTCTGGGAAGAAAATATGGGAGCTCTGTGTGATGCCACTTACACACTAGAAGTCCTGTGGGTGCTGCTGAGAAGAAAATATAGGAGCTCTGTGTGATGCTACTAACACTCTAGAAGTCCTATGGGTGCTTCTGGTAAGAAAATATAGGAGCTCTGTGTGATGCCACTAACACACTAGAAGTCCTGTGGGTGCTGCTGAGAAGAAAATATAGGAGCTCTGTGTGATGCCACTAACACACTAGAAGTCCTATGGGTGCTTCTGGTAAGAAAATATAGAGCTCTGTGTGATGCCACTAACACACTAGAAGTCCTATGGGTGCTGGGAAGAAAATATAGGAGCTCTGTGTGATGCCACTAACACACTAGAAGTCCTATGGGTGCTTCTGGGAAGAAGAAAATATAGGAGCTCTGTGTGATGCCACTAACACACTAGAAGTCCTATGGGTGCTTCTGAGAAGAAAATATGGAGCTCTGTTTGCTGCCACTAACACACTAGAAGTCCTATGGGTGCTTCTGGGAAGAAAATATAGGAGCTCTGTTTGCTGCCACTAACACACTAGAAGTCCTATGGGTGCTGTTGGGGTGCAGTGCTGTGCTAACAGCACTGCGGTTGGTACTACTGAAATACTGTACTAACAGTAAAACACACACCAGACTAATCCCCAGCAGCAGCTAATAACACACTAAAGCCCCATACACACGGTCGGACAATCCGCGGACCAGGTCGGTCGGATCCTGTCCGTCGTACTTTGTCCGATGTTGGTGTTGCGTACACACGGTCGGACTACGTTGTCGGAATATCCGGTCTGCAAGAACGTCGTGACGTAAGTCGTCTTCCACGAGATTAGAAAAGGGAAGTTCAGCACCACGTCATGCACCCGTTGGGCTCCTTCTGCTGATCCCGTGTTTATTGCGAGTTAGTCGAAGTTTGGTGACTTAAGATTCGCGCTTCTCAGTTTTCTGACTCAGATCGTTACTGCTCTTCAGTTTGTGCTTGTCGTGCGTATCTGTTTATTAGTGCGTGTAGTCAGTTCGCATTTGTTGGTCATTGCGGCCTATATCTTGATATAGGACGCTTTGATTTGCACTGCTTATTGTCTGCTCGTTTCTGGTATTCATTTCGTTCTTTCAGGCCTTGCTGTTTATCGGTGCTTTCTGTTTGTCCGTTCTGACCAGCCGACTTTTGTGACCTTGTGAGCGATGTTTCCCGTGCGTACTCGTCGCCGAGTTCGTGCTGTACGCGGAATTGGTGTCGGGCTTTTAGCTTTGACCCAAGACCCGTCCATGAACAGAGTGACGAGGAGTATGTGGACCAAGAATTGGTTGCTTCAGCGTGACCAATTCTCGCACATGCCTTTGCTTCGTGAGATCCGGGAGAATAATCCTGATGATTTCAGGAACTTTCTCAGGATGACGGACCCCGATTTTCACCGTCTTTTGGCTTTGCTGACCCCCTTTATCAGCCGGCAGGATACCTGCATGAGACAAGCCATTACTCCGGAGCAGAGGCTTGTTGCCACGTTGAGGTACTTGGCGACAGGGAGAAGTCTTCAGGATTTGAAGTTCTCTTCAGGTATCTCTCCCCAGGCCCTGGGAATCATTATTCCAGAGACCTGTTCTGCCATCATCCAGGTCCTGCAGGAGGACTATATTAAGGTAACATTTATCCTTTACTATTCCCTTCTATGTATGCTCTTTTTGCTAATGTCTTCTATTTTTGACCTCCTTCCCTAATTACCATGATTGCAATATGCTCTAATATGCTGTGCCCCTTTTCTCCTTCATGCATTTTTCCCTTCACTTACCTCCCCAGCATGCTCTTCTGCCCCAATAGACACCTATGGCCTAGTCACTTAAGCAATGTATTTTGTCTGCTGCATAGTATTTTTTGCCCCCAAACACCCCCTAAAATATGCACAAATGTTTGCTGTGTGGTTTACTTCATGTAGAGCCCCTTTTTTTTTATTGTTTTTGGTGGGGGGGGGGGGGCAAACTCATTAGGAACCCCCTCCCCCAACTGCTCTGTCAGATGGTACCAATCCTCTATCTGCTGGCTTTCCCAAGGTCAATACACACTATATACCTACCTCTTTATAGTGGGCATCTTTAGGGATGAATTCTGCAAAGCATGTAGTGCAAGGGGCTGCCTCCATACTTTCCATTTCCTAATTTTTTGTGTTCTTTCCCTCCTATTAGCTTGCTTGGTAATTTCATAATGTCACAATGTGCTTTCCTTTTTTTTTGGGGGGGGGGGGGGGGGGGTTTTAAATGTTAGTTTAGCTTTCCTGGGGGCTGCCAATAGTGTTAAGTACAGAGTGTCTGGCCAAACTAGCACACATTATTGAGCCATTTGCCAATCAATGAAGTGCAGAGGGTTACCTGTCCAACAACCCCCCCCCCCCCCAAAACCCAAGTTATTGCCAATGGCCCATCAGAAGTGTGGGGATTGATGGGGGGTGAGTAATCTGTGAAGGGGAGCCTCTACTTTTCTGTGCAAATACTTTCCAGCCTCCAATTTTATACAATGCTCTTGTTCCAAGATGTTGATTGTCTAATCTGCTTGCAATGTTTATGTGCAAAGTGACTAATTATTTTTTCTTGTTTCACTCCACAGTTCCCTTCCACGCCACAGGAATGGCAGACTGAGGCCTCCCACTTTGCCAGCCGTTGGGACTTTCCTAACTGCGGAGGGGCAATTGATGGGAAACACGTCCGCATCGTCCCACCGCCCAACTCGGGGTCCTACTATTATAATTATAAAGGGTTTAATAGTGTAGTGATGTTGGCGGTGGTGTCGGCAACATATGAATTTATGTATGTGGACGTGGGGATGAACGGCCGGATCTCGGATGGTGGTGCCATTACGCACACGGAGTTCTACTGGCGTCTCCAAAGTGGCAGTCTGTGCTTGCCAGAAGGACTCCCCTTCGTCTTTGTCGCAGATGAAGCGTTTGCGTTGACTCCCCATGTGATGAGGCCGTTCCCGATGAGGACCCTCACCCCAGACCAGAGGGTCTTCAACTACAGGCTGTCCAGAGCCAGAAGAGTTGTGGAGAACACTTTTGGCATCCTGGCCAGACGCTTCCGCCTGTTCTTGACGGCAATTAACTTGGCGGAATACAAACTGAACCAAATAGTTCTTGCCTGTTGCATATTGCACAACTTCCTCAAAAGACATAACAGGAACTATGTGGTGCCCGTTGGCCCAGATGTGGAGGGCCCTCCAAATGCGGACCTCACAGCCCTTCAAGTGGCACGTCCAGGCTTGCCCCCTCTAAATGCCCGCGCGGTCCGCGAGCAATATATGGAGTACTTTGTGGGTAGGGGGGCCATTGCTCTGCCTGACGATGTGTGAGAGGCATTTTTTAATAAATATGATATTTCAACCAACCTATGATTTCTTGTCATTTCATTATTCTTTTTTGCTTATTTTACCTTGAAATGTTTTCACTTTGCCTTCGACAGTGGGAATGCACTTTCTGGGCAAAAGGAGGTAACAGTCTCTTCTTCCCAAAAAGATTATTCTCATGTTGTCTGTTTGCTACCTAATCTTTGGTCTAGAGAAGGTTTGTACTGCATAACTGACACCCAAAATACTCCTTTTCATCACCAGGTCAGACATGTGTGTATTCTCAAAAATGCTGTGCTCCGTGTTTTCGTACAAAGCACTGTGGGTGTCATTTACATAAGTCAAATCCACTATGCTCTACAAGTGCAGTGAAAAAGTGCCCTGGAAAAGAAACTTGCAGTGCAAAGTGGACTTGCCTTTAGTAAATAACACCAATTGCCCCCCATATCCTTTACATTTGACATACATAATGCATTGTGTTTTTGAAATAAGGAAGCCACACATTTAGAAAATTAAAAAAGTTTACTTGGAAAACATTCACAAGTGCGTTTACAATCTTCACGCCCAAACTGACAACATCTTGGTTATTTACAACATTGTTTACAAACATTCCGCAATTGGTAAAACCAGGCATGGAGCAAAACAGAACCTATGAACTCGGAAAGTTCAACTTTGTAAAGTGAAGACAAGATCAGACATGACTATATGTTCAAAGTGTGTTTGATCTTGCCTTCATCACATGGGGGGGTCACCCCTGGAAAGTGGAAATTTAGAACATGCACACAATTTGGGTCTGAAAATGGTCATTAGATGGTAAAACACATGCCTAGAAGCTTCTAAAGTGCAATTTTCCATCATGGGGATGAATGGACGTTTTTTGGGGGTGCAACCCCCAAAAAAACTAGGGCATTCATCCACCATGATGGGAGCTAGCACATGTGGACACAATGTGTGCATGTTCCAAATTTCACACAGTTCTTACGTTGCAAATGTGTTCAGAAGCTGGCACAAATGTGTGTTAATTACTTGGTGCGTTTTCATATTTTTCCTAAAACATCAATGATGTTCTTCAATTTTTGTTGAACATCATTGATGTTTTGCTTTATGTAATCTAGATCTCTATTGCAGACCATTATCTCCCCAATGAGTACGTGGGCACTCTCTGTGGTAAAGTGCGATTTTTCTTCCACAACATCCACGTCACCTAAAAACCACAAACAAACAAAAATCGGGTGTTGGAAATGAGGCAGCCATACATTGATTAGCTTACCAGTAGCTGTGTTCTCCCACACTCACCTGTTGTGGTGACAATTTCTCCAAGTTCGATGATCTCTCCTTCCTCCTCCCCCTCCTCTGCTTCTGCTCTTTCACCTTTTTTGGGAGGTGTTGGTTTTGGGGTTTCCTCAGACGGCCCAAGTTTTCGCTCCCCTATGAGAATGTACAAAAGGAAGATTTAGCAACACAATCTATTGAGGGCAGAAATAGGAAATGACAAACATTGCTTGAAAGTGACGGACACTATTTTTGTTAGGCCAGTTACAAATGCCAACTACATGAATGTAGTCACTTTGTAAAGGTGCTAAACTTACTAGCTTTTTGGTAGAAGTTTGTGTGATGGAGACCCCCCTCTAGTATCCACTGAAGCACATGTGTGGAAAAGCATAATAAAAAGGGGGTTTGGGTGTCCCAGCACTAGTGCTCTAGAGTCCAGAGGGGTAAACAGCTACTGAGTGACCTCTCCTTTACATTGAATAAATTTGGTTTACGTTCTTGATGACATCTCTAGTGAGAACAAACTTCCTTTCCATAAAAACTTCACCAAACCTCGTATTATAAGTGGCCGAACGATCGAGGTTGCGTACGATCGAATGGACACACACGATCATGACAGTGGCAGAAAGATCGAGGCTGAGTACGATCGAATGCACAGACGAACCTGAAAGTGGCCATTTTGGAATGTACAACTTTGTAAAAATCAAACCACATGGAGCAGTATGCAAGCATGGGGGGGTCCCTCGGGGGGACATAAATAAAATGCCCCTGAAACCGGTAACGGGCCTTTTGGGTTTGGGGAAATTTGGGGCAGAAAGTCGGGAAACAGAAGGGCCCCTACTCTTCCGGGTTTTAAAGGGAAGGACCCGTACGCCCTTAAGGTATAGCCCATGGCATTCAGCAAACCCAATTGGGAAAAAGGGGTTAAAATAACACTTTTTTGTACCAGCGTCTACCTTAAACGGGCAATAGGTAGGGCCCCAAAACAATGGCGTTGAGGTCCACCCCCCCCCTTTTTTTGGTTTTACTCGGGAAACAGAGGGGTTTGTACAACCCCAAGCCCCCGTGTAATTTGGGACCGTGTGTCTGCATAAAAGGGAGGAAAAGAACAAAAACTTTTCTTATTATCCCCCAATTTCTTTAGCGAGAAATTTATTACCCCTTAAGCGGGTCCCCCCCCGGGAAGACAAAACTCTAACCCCGCGGGGGAAAAAAGCCCCCGGGCCCCCTTTCCCCGGGGGTTGCCCGGGGGGTTGGGGGGGAAATTTCCCCCCCCCCAACCCCCCTATTCAAAAAAAGGGCAAAACAGTGGCACCCCTGTGAAAATAATTATCCATTTTAAAAAGGGGTAACCCCTTTTCCGAATAAGGGGACCCCAAAGCCCCACCAACCCTTTCCCCAGCCCCCTATTTATTTCGGGGCAGTTTTTTGTTCTATGTGGCTATCTTTCCCCTCTTTAAACCCTTTTAAATTTCATGTTACCTGGGGCCCCTGTCCCCGGAGCTTATAATTTGACCCCGAAATTCGGGCACGCTTGCGGGGAAAGGAAATTGTTTGAAGGGACAACCCGGCCAGTAAACTTAATCGGGACTCGTAAAGCAAAACAACTTGATGGGGGAGTAAAAAAGTCTGAAAAATTTTGGGTTTTAAAAAGGGTTTTAGGGGGGGACCGAATTTTAAAGCCTTTCGAAATGCAGGGTCCCCATGAGGACGACAGGTTTCATTGTCGTTGGTGAAATAAAACCGAAAAACCCTGTTCTTACTTTTTTGCCCTGGACTGGAGGCGAGAAAGGGGCTTTAGGGTTTACATTGGTCAGGGGGACCAAAAATAAACGAAAAACCCATTTTAAAAACCATTTATGTTTTGGGAAAGGCCCAAAAATCTTAAATTGGGGGAACCGTTTTTGGTTTTCCCAATCTTGGCAAGGGTGGACAACTGGTTTTAGCAGCGATGGTTGCCCCCGGGTTACAAATTGGTTTGGTCCACAATAGTTTAATGGGAAAACTTGGGTGAAAAACGGGGGAAAAAAAAATAAAGTGACGAAAAATCAGCTTTTTTCCCCCCTGAAACGGGTTTTGGGCCAGGGGAATGGGGGAAGTACGGGTTTGCAGAAGGGGTGGGCACCCAATCGGGATTGGAAAAATTCTGCGGGTTGGGGGCACTAGGGCACGAGGGGCCGGTCTTTAACCGGTTTTTTTTACTTTGGGGGCAGGGGGGACACTACTTGTGCTTGCCACCTCGCCAGTGGAACTGCATTAAGGGACTCCCCAAACGTAAACCCGGGGAAACTCCCAGTGCTGGTTTTATTTGGGGGTTTGTCTGGGGCCGCTGGTGTTTTCCCCTGTTCCCCGAAGGAAATAGGGTTCTAGTTTAGCCTCCTTCGCGACCTGGGGTTCCCTTGAAACCTCAAAAATGAAGAAGGAGTTTGGGGTCGGGTACCCCTGACCTTAGCGGGGGACCAAAACTCCCCCGTCAGAGCTATTGCCCAAGGGGGCCCCCTGTTCTACTGGGTCGTATTCTGAGCCTAAATTTCGGGACAGATGTGTGACCCCCTCCCCACTTTTGTCATACTCAAAACAAGGGGGCCTGTTCAAGTGAGTTTGCTTGCCTTTTTGGGTCTCAAAATTTTAGTATTACATTAGTGAGACTCCCGGGGAAAAAAAAAAACCCTGACTGTTAGGACTGAACCCAAAAGTCCCAAAAAAAACTGTAAGCGATCGCAGGGACCCGGGCCCTGACCTGCGAACCGCAGTTTGTGTGCTTATGTTTTGTAAGGGGACAGTAAATCGATCGATACGCATTTGGGTGGGTTGGGGGGGGGGGGGAAAAACGCAGGTGCTACCCGGTTATTGGGTAAATCCCGAAAACAATTTTTTTTTGGGAAACCCAAAACAGCTGGGGACCCTAGTTTTGATCTGTAAATTAGATATCGATTTTTTCAGTTTTTTCCACAAGGGGGGTGTATGCGGGTTTTGCGGGGGGTGTTAGCGGCTGGATAACCCACGCGCCTGGGCGACGCAGACCCTTTTTGACTCTAAAACCTTACTTAAATCACCCCCCGGGGGGTTCGGGGGGTTTAAAAACCTTTTTTGGAAATTAAACGGGGGGGTGCCCTGAAATTTAAAAAAATAAACTAACTGCCCCCGGGGCACCCTTTAACAGTTTTTTTGGGGTGATCACGGGTGGGGGGTTTAAAACGGGGGGGCACTCGGGGGGGTTAAAACCTTTAGGGGTTTTTGGGGGGGGCCCTGACCCTATAAAACGCGCGGAAAACCAAAAAACCCTACCCCCCAAAATTGCGTAAAAATGTGACCCCTAATACAGCATCAAAAAACCCAATGCTTAGTAAACCTGGTGAGGGGGGTGATCAGGGGGTTTAAAAACCTTTTAAATTGGGGGGGGGGTTCCTAGACAAAAGGGGGGGCTTAAATCAAAACTGCCCAAACGTTATTAGGGTCACAATGACCAATCCCGGGTTAAACGGGAAAAAAAAAAAAAATTTAAATATAAAAAAATGCTTTGGTGCACGGGTGACAGGGGGGAAAAGGGGGGGGGAAAAGGGGGGGGGGGGGGGGGGGCTGGGGGTTGAAATGTGTTTGGGAAGGGGTTTTTCTGTTAGTGTAGTTTTGTGATTGTAGGTGTTTGAATAGTGTTTTTCCCCTCCTGGGCCGTCGGTTCAAAAAAAAGAAAACGGGGAGATGACCTCATTTCCCCGGCTCTGCCCACAAAAACAAGCCGGGGGGAAAATTCCTTTGGCTGGGGCGTTTGCAAAGGGGGGGGGCCAAATGAGTGCCCCCCCTATCTCCGACCCCCCCCCCAAGCCCCGGCCCAATTTTTAAAGACACGGGGGGGGGCCCCCGATCGGCCCCCCCCCGCGCTGTTAGGGAGGGACATAACCCCTCTAGCCCGGGTTTTAATGAGGGGGTTAAAAAGGAAGTTTCTTTGGCGGGGGAGCGATCGGGGGGGGGGGCCACAAATGAGGGGGCCCCCCCCTCATCCCCGATCGCCCCCCAACGAGGGCCGACCGCGCGGGAAAGGGGGGGGGGCCCGATCCCCCCCCACCCGCGGGACGGGTTGGACGTTTTAAAAGCCCCCCCTCCCTGTAGGGTCCCATTTTTTTGTCGCCTATATCGCCCTTTGCGGCGGTGGGGGAAAGTGGTTAATAACCCCTTTAAACCAAACCCAGGGAAAAAAACCCCTCCCCCCCAAACCCCCAAAACTTTGGGCCCGATCTCAGCAAAATTTTGAACGAAAAAAATATCCAAACCCCATAGCAAATGGCCCGGTCCCAAATTTGCCCACATTTTCCCCCCCGGGGCCCAATCGGGGTTTTAAAAAAAAGGAAGGCAAACATACACCCACAAGAAGGCTCATTAAAAAATTTTCCACCTGCAGAGCCCACCAGAAGGGCCTTTGCTCCTATCTCTGGATGCGGGGAAAAAGGCTTTTTTAAAAGGGCCCCGGGAAATATTTAGAAGCCACACTTCAAAAAATTTGGGTTTCCAAAGGCCCATATCCTGTCACAAAAATGGCCTTATTACCCCCCAATACCCCAAAGTATACAGGGGAAGGGATTTTCCCCTTTTGACCTTTCCCTTAATAACAAAAAGGGAAACCCCGAAAGGGGTGCCACTACCCCCATTTTATTTTTAAAAATTTTTTATCAGGGAAACCCCCAGGCGGAAACTTTAGAATGTGCGAGGGTTTCCCCAGGATTAAAAAATGGGAAATAGTAAAATCAAAAAATTTAAACCCTTTTTCGTTTGCCCTGTTTAATGATCCCTTACTATCCCATGTTTTCCCCCTGGCGGGTAAAAAATGTTCAAAAGGGAATTTAGTTTATTTTCTACTATAAAACTTTCAAAAACCGGGGCATGGATGGGGTTCCCAGCAATATTTTCCCCCGCGGCCAAACGATTTTTTGGGGCGGAAATAGCATATCATACCTAGGAAATAACATTTACGAAATAAACCTTCGGGTTTTTAAAAAAAATACTCTGGGGCCCAAAAACCAAATTGCCCACAAAACAACCAAAAACTAGTTTAAAAAAGAATTTCCCCTGGGGGGGAAAGGGGCTACGGCCTTAAAAATGTTTTTTTTGTAGAAAATTTATTTTATTTCGCCCCCTTCCCTTTCCCCTTACCCACCTCCTCCCTAAATTTTTACAAACTTTTTACAACTTATATGGAAAGGGTTTAAAAAGCCTAGAACAAACACTTTAATTTCAAACCCCAAAATGTGGCGGAAGGGTTACTCGAAAATTCGGGACTACAAACCTTTCCCAACCTTCTCTCCCAACTAAGGAATGGACCAAAGCCCCAACACTACGTTAGGGGGTGACAAAGAAAATCCCCCAAACCCCTGGTCCTAGTTTTTTAAATTCCGGGTTTTTTAGTCCCAAACACCCTCTACCAGAAACCCTCCCTTGTATCGCCCCCCATAAGGCATCAAATTAAACCCGGGAAAATACTACAGAATAAGGGGTTTTAAAACTCACCACAAAAAACAATTGCAGATCCCACTACAAAACTCCAACTTTTACCCCCGGTTTTTCCCCTCCCCAAGTGGCTCATCCCACGCATCTTCCACTGCAAAAAAACCCGGAACTTTATTGTTTGAAAAATTTTTCCCCGAGATACAAATAGCCTTTTAATGCCCCTACCTGGGGATTTCTCACTTCCCTCGGGGATTAGAACGTCCCTATCCCCTTTCACTTTGCATTGAAGGGCAAAAACCTTTACCAAGTTTTGGGAAAATTTTATTTCCCCAAAACTTAAAATGCAAAAGGGTATTAAATTTATATACTCTTCATTTACAGGGGGAAAAATCCTTTTCTACAAGTCCAAACCATTCAAAAGTTTGGGGGAACCCGGACACAAAAAGGGCAATACTCTAAGAACAAGGGCAACAAGCCCCTAAAACAAAGCCATTTCGTTCCCACCCTTTTGGGAAACAAAAAAAAAAAAAATTCACGCTTAGTGGTCCCTCACCCTTCCCCAGTTTAAAAAATTAAAAACCCAACCCTCTCCCCCCTTTGTTTGGAGAAAAGGGAAAAATCCACAATGGCGACTTAATTCACACCCTAGGCAATGCCCAAAAAATACAGCCCCTTGGATGGCTGAAAATAAACCCTCCGAGAATTGACCAAACTGCCAAAACCCCTTCAAACCACAACTCTTTTTTCCCCCTTTTGAAAATTTCCTGATACTATCCCACGAACATTTCGCACCACCTCACTCATGTTTTTTTAAGCAACCAGATTGTTTAAATAACCAAAAGGGGAAATATAACTAAAAACCGACCATCTTAGAAGAAAACACTTTAGCCCTTTCCCCTTGCCCCTATGAACTTATGGGACAAGGGGCTGGGCCTCGCACTCCAATATCGACTACAAGGGCCCTTTCGGGGGCCCAAACTTTGTACAAAATAAGATTCATGATTTTTCCTTCGAAAAAGTATGTATAAACCCTGTTGCTAAAACGATTTCCCCTATGAAGGGTTTTCTCGGGGGATTTTTTTCCCCTTAAACCCTCCTTCCTCCCCCCCCTTCCCTTTCCCCCTTTCCCCGCCCCCTTCCCCCTTAATATTAATTAAATTTTTACAACCTTAGAAATTTGCTTAACAATTTTCGGTTTCTAAAAATTTTACATGTGTGTCCCGTGTTATAAACCATTTTGTTAGGGAAATTGTTCTACTTGACTTAAATGGAAATGTATCCTTTGTTTCTGTTCTTTGTGAAAAAAATAAAAAAAATAGAAAGCAAAAAACAAAAAGTAAGTTATATTTTATTAAAAAATTTTAGAAAAATTTAAAAAAATAGGGGACTTAAAAGTCCCCCCCCAATAGCAAATGCCAAAAACTAAAGCAAAAAGATCATAAAAACCCCCAAAGGGAGACCCAACGAAAACCATTTTGATGTCCCGGGGGTTTTTTCCCAAGGGGGCCCAAACCTGCACCCGGAAAAAAAATCAATTTGGCGGTCCTGGGATTTGAGGGGGACGTGGGGGGGAAATAGACAAACTGAAAGAAAAGAATGGATGACGCAGTTTTTGGAAAAAGGACAGATCGGAACAAAGAAAAAAAAATTTAAAACCCGGAGAAAAGAGATCACGGGTAAAAAAAGGGACCCGGGGGCAGTACGGGAAGTTCCGACGCTTAACGGGAAAGGGGAAAATTGCCTTGGCCCGTCCCGGGGCCAAAAAAAGGGGCCCCCCCCCAATGCAAAAAAACCGGGTTTGAGGTCAGAGCAGGAACTTAAGGTAAAACCCCGGTTTTAAAGCCTTTGCAGAAAACACATGGGGATTTAAACATTTTTTTGTTGGTGCAGAATAAGTGTTTAAATTCACAAAAAACCCCCCCCCCCCCCCGTCTCGGGTCAACAAGATCAACCCGGCAATTGTTGGAAAACCGGGGAGAGGCTTTGGCCAAGCCCAAAAGGGGGGAAAACCCGGGTTTGCATGTTCCCCAAAATTGGGGAAAAAAAAAAAGTTTTTTTTCGGGGGCAACAATATGAATGGGCGAGCACGGGGTCAAAAGGCAAAGATCCCACAGATAAAGAAAAGGGAAATTGATTTGCCCAACATCGTCCGGGAACAAACTAGGGGGGGGGGTTTTTGGGGCTTTTCAAAAACCCAACACACTGTGCCCCGTCCCCCAGCCCTGACACCAGCTTAAAAAAAAAGGGAATAAGCAAAAAGGACCCACCTGGACAGTGATGAAAAAACCCTTTGGCCCACCCCGGGTTTTTTTGGAAATTTAATTTCCCCCTGGGGTCATCCCACCCTTACTTGTATTTCCAAAACATCGGGGGTGCCGGGGTCCCCCAATCAAGCCCTAGGACCCCCAAAAGGGTGAAACCTGGATCCTTGACTGGGGCCCCCCAGAAACCCAGAGGGGTGAAAACTACAGAAAAAGGGTTGACCCGCCCCCCAAAGACCTGTTGGGAAAAAAAAAAAATGGTAAGCATAATCAATCCCATTTATTTTTCCCCGGGAAGGCGCCAAAAAACAAACATCCTCACGATAGGGGAAACCCCCAGGGTTTTTCCAAAAGGGAAAAAAAAAATGTAAATAAAAGAAGGGGTTGTCTTAACCAAACCACCCCCGGCCAACCAGTAAAAACCTACGTCGAGGCTGGGTAAAAAAAACCCCCAAATGTAAAAAGAAAGGTCAAGGTAGGCAAAGTGTGAAAGGGGGGTGAGTGGTCCAAGGGGAAAAAATTCCAGCCACTTTAAAAAGGGACAAAAAGGGTTTTAGTAGAGCAGATTGCGGAAAGAAAAAACCCCCTTTTTTTCCCCCCAGGGCCCAGGTCAAGAACAGCATTTCATGGCCCCCTTTCACGGAGAAAGAACACACACAGTGGTCTTAAAGGCCCAAAGGGCAGGCGGGCGGGAAGGCAGATAGACCCAAAAAGGGGGGAAAAATTTCCCGAAAAAACCCAAAAGGAAAACCAAAGGGGAACAGAGTACAAAAAACATGGGAAAAAGGATGCAAGCCACAGCAGTATGTTACACCCAAAAATAGAATTAGGGGGGGGGGGGGAACCCAGATCCCCAAATTTCAAGAAAAAAGGGCCCAGCCCCATCAAAAGAGATTTGGGAGGGATAATGTAGGTTTTAAAGTAAAGGTAAACCCAGTATTTAGTCCCCCAGAAACCCCCAAGGGCTTACCCAAATTTAATTGACTGCCCATGGGGTATAGCAGAGCAGCAGCAGCAAAAGGGAAGCGCCACAGCCAACAGAGATGAACGTCACCACCGGGAGGGCTTAAAAAATTTGCTGGGGAGGGGGCCCAGGCAGGGGGGAAAGAGTGAGTCGTTAAAAATAGTTACACCCAAAAGCGCAAGCCAAACTCGCCCTAGTTAAGGACGGGGGGGAAAGGAGGGAAAAGAAGGGGAAAGGGGCAAAAAGACCATCGCCAAAGGTTTTTACGTAGAAACCCGCACCCCCACCCTACAAAAAGGGGGTAAGGGGAAGAGGGAAAAAGGGAAACCCCAAAAACAGCCCCCAAACATCAGCCCCCGTGGGGGAAACGTTGCAAGGCGAGGGGAAAACCCATTACAAAAAACCCCGGCGGGAATGTACACACACACCCGTTTGTGCCAAAATTGGCCGGGTGGGTGGGCAGGAATGGGCATTTTACCCCCACAATTCGAAAAAACCCGAAAATCCCAAAGGGGCAGCAGAGATAAAAAAATGGGATAGATCCCAGCCCCCGCAATATGTTAAAACCAATAAAATTTGGGGGGGGGGGGGCAACAGAACCCAACCCAAAAGAACAAAGACTTACTAGGGACAAAAGGGGCAAAAAGCGCTATAGACCCCCGGGAATGGCTTATGGGCCCCCCTCAAAAAAAATTCAGGGGTTTTTAAGGGTTTGGGAAAAACTAGCGGGGGAACCCCAGGAATACCAAAGACACAAGGGGCTTGGGCCCAAATAACTTGACTCCCCAAAGGAGGTAATAGAGGGCAGCGGGGGGGGGAGTGGGCCCGGGCCGGGTGGGAGAGGAGTTGCCAGTTGTACGCCACAAAAGGGGGATAAAACAAAACCCCCACACACCAGAATGGTTTTAAAAAAAACGGCTAGAACAAATTTTCCCATCATTTGGGGGGGCAGCAAAAATAATCCCAAAGGGGAGAGGTGGGGGCCCCAGTAGATCCCAAAAGGGGTAAACCCCCAGATTTTCAGGGGGAGAACACATGGAAACTCGATCCCCCTAAAGCGGAAAGAAGGGCAAAGGGGGGGAGGGTACAGACACCCTTTTGGCCCAAAAGGGGGAGAAGGGCCCCTGCAGGGGCAGAAAGCCCCAGGGGGGTCCCGCGCACCCCGCCAGGGGGGGGAAGAATATACATCCCAATTTCGATGGAGGAAATTTTGGGGTTAATTTTAAAGGAGAAAAAACCACCTCACCCCGAAGGGGGGTTTCTGTTGGCCAGGCAAACCCTGTGACATGGAAGAAAACTGCCCGGTCCTTTGCGCCCCCCTAGCCTAGAAAATTTTAAAACCCCCAAATTTGATTAAAAAAGGGGGGGGTTTTTGGGAAACCCGCCCCAGCACCAGAAAAAGGTATCCTTGGGCTCGATGGCACGTCTAGGGTGCCCACGGATGTAATTCTACCCAGCCTGTCCCCCAGCTGTTGTTTTAAAATTCCCCAGCAGGCAAAAATCCCAGGAAAAGAAGAAAAGAAAAAAAAAAAAAATCAAGTTTTTGGAACAAAGGTAAAAAGGTTCCCAGCAGGGGAATAGAACTGGTTGACTGTGGAAAAGGGTAGGTTTCCTCCCTGCTGGGGAATTCCCAAATTGGTGGCCCCTTTTGTGTGTGTTGTGTGTTGTTTTCCTGCTCTCGAGGGGGGTGCTGTAACCCAACGGCCCAGAAAAAGGCAGGTTTTTTAATAAAAGGCACAGAAATTTTCCCTTGAAAACCCCCTTGAAAAAAACCCCCATCGTTTGGGAAATCACGGGCCTTTCCCATGCACGTTGCGGTTTTTGGGCCCCCCCACCCTTTCCCCTTTCCAAAGGAAAATTCAAAAAAACTGCTAACCCCCGAAAACCCCGCATGGAGTTTGGTGCTGTCCTGCAACGCCCTTTACTTCCTCAAAAAAAAAAAAAAAAAAAAAAAAAAAAAGTTGGATAAAACCCAGTAAAGTTACCCCAAAATTGAATTTAAAAAGAGATGGCACAGTCAAATTTTTAAACCCCATTTTTCTCATGTGTTTATAATACGATGTAAAATTTCAAGAACTGTATTTGTTACAAAAAAGGCAGAGTAAAAAAGAAGTTTATGTAAAAAAAACCCCAGTGTTGCAGTCATATTACCCCCCCTGGAAATTGATATCAAGGGATTCTTTAAATACCCCTCCCCATTGGGTTTTTCAAGGTCGGCTCAGATAGGAGGTCGGGAAAGCTAGACAGAGGAAAGGCCCCCCACTGAAAGTTGGGAAAGTACAGAGGCTGGTGACCCCAGCGGGTAAGGGGGCTATTGAGGTCAGATTTAAAAACTTTGAAAACCCGGTTTTAGCCAGACTCCTGGGGGTTAAAAAGCGGGGTTTTTGCTGCGGGTTAAGCCCAGGCCCGGCCCCTCGGGATGCAACACAGAAGGGGAAAGGGGAAACCCAGGGTTTGGGCCCAGGGGTTTTGGAAAAAACATGGGGGCGTTTAGAGGCCTGGGTAAAAGGCAGAGGGCACGGGGGCTGGGAGAGCATGGGGGACCCCGGGGTGACATGGGTTTAGGGGAAAACCCCATGGGGGGAGGGGCAGGGGGCCCGGGGGAGAGGCAGAGGGGACGGGGGGAGAGGCAGAGGGCACAGAAAGAGGGCACTGGGGGAGGGGCAGGGGGCCTGGGGGAGGGGGCCCAAAAGGGCACTGCGGGGGAGCACTAAAGGAGGGGGGCCAGCGGAGACCCTTGAGGCAAGGGCACACGGAAGAAAATGAGGCAGGGGGCCAGCGGGAGAGCACTGAGGAAAGGGGGGCCAGCGGGAGACTAAGGCAGGGGCACAGGGGGAGCCCACGGGGGGAAGGCAGGGGGAAAGCGGGAGAACGGGGGGAGAGGCAGGGGGCACAGCGGAGGGGCCGGGGGGAGGGGGAAAGCAGGGGGGGAATTTTAAAAGAGGGGAAAGGGAGGGGGAAAGCACTGGGGGGAATGGGGAAAAAGAAATGGGGGAGGTGAAAAGCATTGGGGGCGGAGGGGGGAAATTTGGGGGGGTGTAAAAGCCGGGGGGGGGGCGAAGACCACTGGGGGGGGAGCACAGAAAGGGTTGGGGGGGAGCCCCCATAATGTTTAAAATTACCCAAAAACGAAATTAGTAATAGTTACGAAAATTTTAAAAAACCCAAAAAAGTTAAAAACAAAGGAAGTCAGCAAAGCCCCGGGAAGGGGGGGCCACTAAAGATAACCCCCCCAAAATGAAAAAATTTCATAATAAAACTTTCAAAATTTTTTTAAACAAAATTTTCCCCAACCTAAAATTTAAAAAACCCCGGGAATTCAACACAGCACAGGGATGGGGGGGACCCATGATAATGTTTAAATTATAACAAAACTTCGTAATTTTGGGAAATTTTCTTGAAATTTTTTATAGAATAAAAAATTTAATTTCGGGACACAATTAGGAAATACGAATTAATTGAAATTTCAAACGGAAGGGAAAACCAAAACAAAACAAATTTTTTAAACGCCCCAAAGGGGGAAATTTTGGAAAACCCAGGGGGGAAAGATGGAGAGCCCAGGGGGGAAAAGGGGTCCCCCCTGGGGCCCGGGGGGGTAAAGGTGGAGGAAGGGGGTAAAGGTGGAGCCCCCAAGGGGGGAAAAGGGGGTGGAGACCCCGGGGGGGAAAAGGGTTTGGAGACCCCGGGGGGGGGTGAAGAGAAATTTGGGGGGGGATAGGCAGAGGGGCACGGGGGGGGGCAGTGGTGAGAAAGGGGGGGGTGGAAAGCCCAAAATTTGACCTGAAAATAAGCAGGGGCCCCCAAATTTTTAAAACAGAAAAAAAGGGAAAACGTTTTTGGACTTGAGTAAAAAGCCTAGGGTGAGAGATACCAGTCTGTAAGGGGAAAAAAGAGGGTCAAAAAACCCCCATTTGCAGCCTAAAGTGCCCATTTGCAGCCATAGGCCCCCCAAATTTAAAAAAATTGGGTAAAAAAGGGGTTCCCAAAAAATGTCCCCAGCTGCACCCAAAAAATTTGCAGGCTTGCCCCCCAAAAGGGGCCCCAAAAAAGACATTGCCCCGATGGACACAGTTACGGTTTTGGGGGCCCCCTGTCGGGTTTTGGGAAAATTTCAAGCCTGAGCAGAGAATGACTTTTTGCCCCATTTGGGGCCCCCCCCTACCCGGGGGGCCCCTTGGTGCTGGGAAACCCCCTCTTTGGCCCCCTTTGTTGTAGCCCAATGGGTTGGTACCCCAAAATTTTGGGGGTTCCTACCCTTAAGTGGCCCCCGGGGGGGGGCAACAAAGTGGGTCAAAATTGTCAACCCAATTTTCTGCAGCAAAAGAATAAAATTTTCCGCCCCAAATTTGGGGGGGCCCAAAAACTGGGGTCACTTGGTGCTAAAAACCCCATCTTTGGATATTTTTGTAGTTTTGGGTTTCCACGGGGTTTGGGCATCCCAATCGGGGGTTTGGCACCCAAGTGGACTTGGGGATAGGGGCCACAAATTCGGGCGGGAAAAATATAAAGCCCCTTTTTGCAGGGGGAAAAGGGACATTTTCCAAAAAGGGAATTTTGGGGGGCCCCTATTCTCGGGGTCACTTTTTACCCTAAAAAAACCCATTTTTTGGATACCTTTAGTGTTGTTCCACGGGGTTTGGTTTCCCAAATCGGGGGTTCCCTAGCCTAAGGGGCCCCCCGGAAAGGGGGGGCAACAAAGTCGGGCCAGAAAAGTAAAGGATTTTTTCGGGAGCAGAGTTTTGGGGGACATTTTCCGACCAAATTTTGGGGGCCATATATCTGGGGTCATTTGGGTTTGCTAGAAACCCATCTTTGGATATTTTGTAGTTTTGGCCCCGGGGTTTGGCCCACCCCAGATCGGGGGTTTTGGCAAAAGGGTGGCTGGGATACGGGCCCCCCCAAAATCGGTGGGAAAAAAGTAAAACCTTTTTTGCGCAGAGAAGGCCCTTTTCCAAAACCCAAATTTTGGGGCCCCTTTGGGTTTTTTTAAAGGTTTTATTTCCATTTTGGTTTGCATAAAAAATCGGGGGTTCCTACCAAAGTCCCCCCGGGAAAAGGGGGCCCAAAAAGTCGGGTCGGAAAAATGTCAGGAAAATGTAAGGGATTTTTATGCAGAAGAATGACATTTTCCCAAAACCGAATTTTGGGGGCCCCTATATCTCGGGTCATTGGTGCGGGAAACCCCCCCTTTGGTTGTTGTAGTGTTTTTCCACGGGTTTCCCATCCCAAATCGGGGGTTCCTAGCCCCATTGCCTAGGGATGGGGGGCCAAAAATTTCGGGTCGGAAAAATGTCAAGCATTTTTTCCTGCAGCGGGAGAATAAAATTTTCCCAACCGATTTGGGGCCCTACTTCGGGGGCCCGGACGGGGAAATAAAAACAGCCCGGGAAAAAAATTTTCCCTACCACCCCCCAGCATTATTTTTCCAGCGCCAACAGCATAACGTATTTTTTTTCTTGTTATAAAAGGGGAACCCCCAACTTTTTAAAAAGCACATTTGAAGAGTGTTTTATATACAGAAAAGAAAAAAAATGAACTCACGTAGGGTTAATATATTTTTAAAATTATTATATATATATATATAAATATTTTTTTTTTTTTTTTTTTAATAAAAAACCAGTTAAAAGTGGTCAATAATCAAGGGGGGCCCAGGAACTCAGAATGGGGGGGCCCCCCTTCCGCAAAAAAGAATACACTAAGATAAGGGGGGGTGGGTTATTGATATAAGGGGGAAACCCTTTATATCATGCCCCCTTCATTCCCAAATATTCCCTCCCCCTTTACATCAGTGCCCCCCCCTTAAAAATTTGCCGGGGGTGCTGTACGGCCCTTCTCTCAGGGCACCAAGCGGGGGCTTAGTTTGGCTGCAGTTTGGGTGGCCCGGGTTTTTCCTATAGTCTCCCTCCACAGTCCACACACTCGATTTTCCCCTATGACTCCCACCCTGGGGGCACTCCATTTGGGGACCCCTCCTCCAGACCCCTGGGACTGCGACATGATCCCGGAAAATGGTAAGGGGGCTGCAGACATGTACAAGAGCTCAATGCATTCTCACCAGTGCCCATAAAATGAAAGCCCCACGGTCCCCACCCAAAAGCACCCCAACGGTGCCCTCAAATGAAACCCTCACGGGTGCCCATCAAAGCCCCTCAGGGGGCCCCTTAAAAATGCGGGCCTCACGTCCCCATGAATCCCGCCTTACGGCCATGAATGCACCCTTACTGTGCCCCATGTCCCGTCTCCCGTTCCTGTCTGTGGGAAGGTTTTTGACCCCCGGTACAGAAACTTTGCATGCCAGAGGTATCCATGAGGGCCAAGAGAGGCAGGAGTGTTCCGTTTTGGATGGGGCAGTGTTTTCCCCGAGGATTTTTTTGTTTGTGAGATGGATTGGGGGTTTTTCCCGGGCCACCTGCACTTTCACCCGTTCTTTTTTCTGGCCCCAGTCCCCCGTTCTTGGGTTTCCGGGAATTTAGAGAGCCTGGAGGGAGGGGGGAGAAGGGGGAGCGGAAGTACAGGGGTGGGGGCAAAGAGCAGGGGGGTGGGCACAGGGGGGGTTGGGGCCCCTGG
>CM053035.1:56023034-56060339 GCA_028564925.1 Lithobates sylvaticus
CAGCAGTTGAAGTGCTAGCAATTTAGCCAAGCTAGCATTCAACCGCTAGGCATGTGGATGGCTGGGAGTATACTTCTTTCGACGGTCCAGCAGCTGGGGCAGGGAAATTTGCCTGCTACAATCGGACGTCGGTGTACTGCAAGTACCTGGTTGTGACACACCTAATTCTACACCTTCAGTCCTCTCAGAGCAGCTTTCAGAGAGGACTGAAGATATAGTGGGGATGGAGATCCCAGCTGATGAGGAGCAAGGAGAGGTCCGCTTTGTTCTTTGGTGTGGGTCTTTTATGTGTGCTTGCCAACGAGCTGCATGGCAGGTCGACATATGTCTGCTCATGCTTGTGGTGCCCAAGCAGCTGATGTTTTGGCCATGCGAGATACGCTAGAGACAAATATTGCAAATAGCAGTGGTGCGATCTGATGCACTCGTCTCAAAAAAGGCCCACACCAAAGAACTTTTGGATAACGTGCAGAGGCAGCGCCCTGCACAGGCGGAGCTCTGCGGTGTGATACAGTTGGTGTGCTGGCCTCTAGCTGGCCTCCAGGGGGCATCCTGCCTCGTTGGACATGTGCCGCCGCATCCTCCTCCTCCTCCTCCTCCTCTCTCCCTTCAGGCACCCACGTGGAGTCAGTGACCTCATCATCCCCTCCCTCTTCACCACTAGAGCAAACCTGGCAGTAAGCTGCAGCTGGTGGAACATTACTGCCAGATTGCTGTCCTTCAGCATCCCCTCTCTCTGCGTGCACACTACTGCCTTCCTCAAGCTGGGTATCATCATCCGAGCCTTCGAATCGTTGGGCATCCTCTTGGAGCATGTACCCAACACTGTGCTCAAACAGTTCGGGGGACTCCTCAGGAGGACATGGTGGGTCTAGGGAAGGGGTGGCTGATGATGCCATTGAGTACGCGTTGGCAGCTGCTCTGCCAGTACCCTGAGCCTGGGTGAGAGAGGATGAGGAGGATGAGGAGGGCTTGGTCATCCATTCTACCATGCCTTCGGCATGATGCGGCTCAACATGTCCAGCTGCCGATAACAAAGACAAGCGTGTCCCATGGCCACGTGCTGATGACGATGCACGACCACGTCCACGACCAGCACTGTTGTCTCTAGAAACAGAGCCTGCTTGCCCTGTGTTCTTGCCTCGGGACAGTCTGCCTCTCCTTGGCGGTCTTCCAGCCATTGTAGTCGGTAGTGTATATTGTATAAAAAAATAGAGCTCCTATGTGTGCTCACAACACACTGTAGGTCCTATGGGTGCTGACACAAACACACTATAGGTACTATGTGTGCTGCTGACAAGAAAATATAGGTCCTATGTGTGCTGCCACAAACACACTATAAGTCCTATGGGTGCTGACACAAACACACTATAGGTACTATGTGTGCTGCTGAAAAGGAAATATAGGACCTATGTGTGCTGCCACAAACACACTATAAGTCCTATGGGTGCTGACACAAACACACTATATGTACTATGTGTGCTGCTGAAAAGGAAATATAGGACCTATGTGTGCTGCCACAAACACACTATAAGTCCTATGGGTGCTGACACAAACACACTATAGGTACTATGTGTGCTGCTGAAAAGGAAATATAGGACCTATATGTGCTGCCACAAACACACTATAAGTCATATGGGTGCTGACACAAACACACTATAGGTACTATGTGTGCTGCTGAAAAGGAAATATAGGACCTATGTGTGCTGCCACAAACACACTATAAGTCCTATGGGTGCTGACACAAACACACTATATGTACTATGTGTGCTGCTGAAAAGGAAATATAGGACCTATGTGTGCTGCCACAAACACACTATAAGTCCTATGGGTGCTGACACAAACACACTATAGGTACTATGTGTGCTGCTGAAAAGGAATTATAGGACCTATATGTGCTGCCACAAACACACTATAAGTCCTATGGGTGCTGACACAAACACACTATAGGTACTATGTGTGCTGCTGAAAAGGAAATATAGGACCTATGTGTGCTGCCACAAACACACTATAAGTCCTATGGGTGCTGACACAAACACACTATAGGTACTATGTGTGCTGCTGAAAAGGAAATATAGGACCTATGTGTGCTGCCACAAACACACTATAAGTCCTATGGGTGCTGACACAAACACACTATAGGTACTATGTGTGCTGCTGACAAGAAAATATAGGTCCTATGTGTGCTGCCACAAACACACTATAAGTCCTATGGGTGCTGACACAAACACACTATAGGTACTATGTGTGCTGCTGACAAGAAAATATAGGACCTATGTGTGCTGCCACAAACACACTATAAGTCCTATGGGTGCTGACACAAACACACTATAGGTACTATGTGTGCTGCTGAAAAGGAAACATAGGACCTATGTGTGCTGCCACAAACACACTATAAGTACTATGTGTGCTGCTGAAAAGGAAATATAGGACCTATATGTGCTGCCACAAACACACTATAAGTCCTATGGGTGCTGACACAAACACACTATAGGTACTATGTGTGCTGCTGAAAAGGAAATATAGGACCTATGTGTGCTGCCACAAACACACTATAAGTCCTATGGGTGCTGACACAAACACACTATATGTACTATGTGTGCTGCTGAAAAGGAAATATAGGACCTATGTGTGCTGCCACAAACACACTATAAGTCCTATGGGTGCTGACACAAACACACTATAGGTACTATGTGTGCTGCTGAAAAGGAATTATAGGACCTATATGTGCTGCCACAAACACACTATAAGTCCTATGGGTGCTGACACAAACACACTATAGGTACTATGTGTGCTGCTGAAAAGGAAATATAGAACCTATGTGTGCTGCCACAAACACACTATAAGTCCTATGGGTGCTGACACAAACACACTATAGGTACTATGTGTGCTGCTGAAAAGGAAATATAGGACCTATGTGTGCTGCCACAAACACACTATAAGTCCTATGGGTGCTGACACAAACACACTATAGGTACTATGTGTGCTGCTGACAAGAAAATATAGGTCCTATGTGTGCTGCCACAAACACACTATAAGTCCTATGGGTGCTGACACAAACACACTATAGGTACTATGTGTTCTGCTGACAAGAAAATATAGGACCTATGTGTGCTGCCACAAACACACTATAAGTCCTATGGGTGCTGACACAAACACACTATAGGTACTATGTGTGCTGCTGAAAAGGAAATATAGGACCTATGTGTGCTGCCACAAACACACTATAAGTCCTATGGGTGCTGACACAAACACACTATAGGTACTATGTGTGCTGCTGACAAGAAAATATAGGTCCTATGTGTGCTGCCACAAACACACTATAAGTCCAATGGGTGCTGACACAAACACACTATAGGTACTATGTGTGCTGCTGAAAAGGAAATATAGGACCTATGTGTGCTGCCACAAACACACTATAAGTCCTATGGGTGCTGACACAAACACACTATAGGTACTATGTGTTCTGCTGAAAAGGAAATATAGGACCTATGTGTGCTGCCACAAACACACTATAAGTCCTATGGGTGCTGACACAAACACACTAAAGGTACTATGTGTGCTGCTGACAAGAAAATATAGGTCCTATGTGTGCTGCCACAAACACACTATAAGTCCTATGGGTTCTGGCACAAACACACTATAGGTACTATGTGTGCTGCTGAAAAGGAAATATAGGACCTATGTGTGCTGCCACAAACACACTATAAGTCCTATGGGTGCTGACACAAACACACTATAGGTACTATGTGTGCTGCTGACAAGAAAATATAGGACCTATGTGTGCTGCCACAAACACACTATAAGTCCTATGGGTGCTGACACAAACACACTATAGGTACTATGTGTGCTGCTGAAAAGGAAATATAGGACCTATGTGTTCTGCCACAAACACACTATAAAGCCCCATACACACGGTCGGATTTTCCGATGGATTCTGTCCTATCGGACAATGTTGTCGGAAATTCCGACCGTGTGTAGGCACCATCGGACAGTTTCCTTCGGATTGTCCGACGGACAAAGTCCTATCTCCTGCTGGATAGATTTTCCGACAACAAAGTCCGATCACACCAAATCCGATCGTGTGTAGCGTAGTCCGACGGACAAAGTGCTACGCATGCTCAGAAGAAATTCTGTGACGGAAGCGCTCGGTCAGGTAAAACTACCTTTCCTAATCGACACAGCACATTCGTCACGATGCAATATTAAAATGTCTTTAATGCAGCGCATTCTCTTTGTCTTTACAATGCAAGAAGAATGACATGTTTTAGCTGCTCCTATTCACCCGCACTTCTCCCAAACTTAGTTCTTTATTAGTTTTCCGGATTTCTAGACTACATGTTTATTTTTACTCAGATCGTAAAAGAATCTTTGTTATATTTTTTGGATGATTTGTCATTTTTGTATTTTTTTTAGAATACATATTTTAAGGAGATTTTTTTTTTTTTTTGGAGGGGGGGTTGTGTGTCTCAACTTAGCAAAACAACATTATTAACATTTGTATTTGTTGCTTAAATTTACTAGGAGTTTGTTTGTTGTTGGTGCACCTTGTTAATTATACTTTATGATTAGTGAAATGTACCTGCCTACTCACAAATAAACTGTCATTGTAGAAAAGTAAAACACATAGGCAATGATTTTTTCAAATCAAAAATACCTTTATTTAGGTCTCAGCAACAAACCAAAGAGGAACGCAGCGATGGAGAAACTTGGGGAATTTGCAAAGCCTTGGACACCCACGGCAACCATCATTTTTGAAGCGTCTAAAATTGGGGGCCTGAGGAGTACGTATCTAAATAATAAGGGAGTGCTATTTGGTCCTGAAGTCCAAAACATCCGGAACTGCAGCAGATGCCATCTAGGTCCCCAGGCTCTGGTACTACGAGAGGCTCCATCTTCTCTCAGACCAGACTGAATCCCGATCGTCACTCTCAGGTCTTCCTTCCACGCTTCCTTGCACGCTGTGGCTGTGGTGCTGGTGGGGTGGCAGAAGGAGGAGGAGGAGGAGGCGGAGCATGGTCACTATGGCAAACATGTGTGAGTGGGGTCATCCCCCCAGCCATCCCCTTATTTAGGACTTTGAGGATGACATCCTCACACATGTTGCGTTGCCCCACCTCCATACCCATAATTTTCGTGACAACCAAGGAGGCAAAGGTCTCCTCGTCGGTGGGTGTGGCATGTAGGGAGGCTGAAGCCTCTCTGATCATCCGGAGTGCTGACTCTCCCGCCTCACCCCCCCCTTCTCGCCCTTTTGTAGGGAAGGCGGAGGGGAGGGATTTGGGAGTCAGTCAGGCTCCTAGGCCTACCCCCCTCTTGGCTGCCACTACCCACCTCTTGGCTGCCACTAACCCCTTCCTCCTCCTGACTGCCACATTCCACAGCCTCCTCCTGGCTGAGGTCTTCCTGTGTATGAAAAAGGGACATAGTTTGAGTTATTTGTTCATCAAACACACACAATTTTCATCTAGTGACTGTTGCAAAATGGTTACAAATAGAAAACCATACAATTCTCAGCCCTGCAGTTTATATTCTGGCCCCAAATGTCTCCAACACTACTGTCAGTTGATATGTCAAACACGTTAGGAACTAAGCAATTGGGGATCCTGAATTAACTGAACATCATTGATTTTTCACCAAATTGGTTCCCAAACTACTATACCTGGCTCAAGCTGG
This sequence comes from Lithobates sylvaticus, assembly GCA_028564925.1. Classification (NCBI taxonomy): domain Eukaryota; kingdom Metazoa; phylum Chordata; class Amphibia; order Anura; family Ranidae; genus Lithobates; species Lithobates sylvaticus. The sequence goes on from CM053035.1 coordinate 56,028,711, forward strand.
GCTCCTCCACCTCTTCCAGACTGGAAGGCCCAGGTTGCTCCTCGGAAGCCTCATCAGGGGTGGCCTGCGCGCAAGGAAGCGTTGAAGGAGGAGGCGAGAGTGACTCCGTGACATCAGTCTGGTCTTTGATAAAATGGAGGCTGTCATAGTACCAGAGCTTGGGGGCATAGACCACATCTGCTGCAGCTCCAGATTCTTGGGACTTCAGAACCTTCTTGCACTCCCTGATATAAGCACTCCTCAGGCTGCCAATTTTCTTTCTTATCTTACCAACAGTTGCCGTGGGGAACCGTGGCTTTACAAATTCCACAAGTTTCTGCAGGGCTGCGTACCTCTTTGCTTTGTGGCCGTAATGGGGGTGTTTGGCCTGCCATAAAAGGGGAATTTCCCTGTATTTATCAATGAACAGGGCGAGAAAACTCACGTCGTTGAATCCCTGCATAATCTCTGCAAGACACAACACCACACAAAACACTATTAATAATGTCAGGCAAAACTCTCCTAATCTTATCCATAAAGAAGCCTCAAGGTCTAATCTGTCTAGGCTAGTTATGTACCAACGTCAAATTGTACCTTCGTTCTAGCGATCGTCTCGTGCGTGAGCTTTCTCTCCCCTCGTCTCACAGATCGTGGCTACGACACAGGCGTGTGACGTTTTATATACAGTGCGCATGCGTCAAACTCCGCCCGCCCCTGACGATCTTTCTCGTCTATTCCCCACCCCTTCTCTTTACGGCGCAGTGGGGAGAGCACATGGCGGGGACACAGCAGGTGCGCCCAAAATATTGCAGCAACGAGGAGGAGGACGAGGAAAGGCCAGAGGCAGAAACGTCCCGATCCCGGAGCCTGAAATTCAAGGCCTCCAATATGTCATTCGGAGAAATGTTGGAGATGGTGGACATATTAAAGAGGAGCGACTATGATGGGAAGTATGGGCCTTACCTCATCCCCAATGTCCGCAAGGCCAAGATCATGTCTAAAGTTGTGAGGAGGCTGTACAATCATTTTGGGGTACAACGATCCAAGGAGCAACTGAGGAAACGCTGGTCAGACCTGAAACTGAGGGAGCCCGATCAGTACAGAAAGATCAAGCGAGTCCTTCAAAAAAAGTAAGTAGTTTTGTTTTGTGTTTGAATTTTGGCTTGCATACTGCTCCATGTGTTTGTATTTTTACAAAGTTGTACATTCTAAAATGGCCACTTTCAGGTTCGTCTGTGCATTCGATCGTACTCAACCTCGATCTTTCTGCCACTGTCATGTTCGTGTGTGTGTCCATTCGATCGTACTCAACCTCGATCGTTCGGCCACTTATAATACGAGGTTTGGTGTTTTTTTTGTGGAAAGGAAGTTTGTTCTCACTAGAAATGTCATCAAGAATGTAAAGTCAATTTATTCTATGTAAAGGAGAGGTCACCCAGTAGCTGATTACCCATCTGGACTCTAGAGCACTAGTGCTGGGACACCCAAACCCACTTTTTATTATGCTTTAACACACATGTGCTCCAGTGGATACTAGAGGGGGGTCTCCATCAGACAAACTTCTACCAAAAAGCTAGTAAGTTTAGCACCTTTACAAAGTGACTACATTCATGTTGTTGTCATTTGTAACTGGCCAAACAAAAATATTGTCCCTCACTTTCAAGCAATGTTTGACATTTCCTATTTCTGCCCTCAATAGATTGTGTTGCTAAATCTTCCTTTTGTACCTTCTCATAGGGGAGCGAAAACTCGTGACGTCTGAGGAAACCACAAAACCAACACCTCCCAAAGAAGGGGAAAGACCAGAAGCAGAGGAGGAGGAGGAGGAAGGAGAGATCATAGAAATTAGAGAACTTGTCACCACAACAGGTGAGTGTGGGAGAACACAGCTACTGGTAAGCTAATCAATGTATGCCTGCGTCATTTCCAAAACACATTTGTGTTTTTTTGGTTGTTTTTAGGTGACGTGGATGTTGTGGAAGAAGAATCGCACTTTACCACAGAGAGTGCCCACGTACTCATCGGGGAGATAATGGTCTGCAATCGAGATCTAGATGACATAAAGCAAAACATCAATGATGTTCAACAAAAATTGAAGAACATCATTGATGTTTTAGGAAAAATCTGAAAACGCACCAAGTAATTAACACACAAGAACTGTGTGAAATTTGGAACATGCACACATTGTGTCCACATGTGCTAGCTCCCATCATGGTGGATGAATGACAACGTTTTTTTGGGGGTGCAACCACTTTACGAACTACTAAAGTTGTTGTGGTGAAGGGGTTGCACCCCCAAAAAACGTCCATTCATCCCCATGATGGAAACTGGCACTTTTGAAGATTCTAGGCATGTGTTTTACCATCTAATGACTATTTTCAGACCCAAATTGTGTGCATGTTCTAAATTTCCACTTTCCAGGGGTGACGCCCCATGTGATGAAGGCAAGATCAAACACACTTTGAACATATAGTCATGTCTGATCTTGTCTTCACTTTAGAAAGTTGAACTTTCCTAGTTCCTAGGTTCTGTTTTGCTCCATGCCTGGTTTTACCAAATGCAGAATGTTTGTAAACAATGTTGTCAAGAACCGGAGATGACTCGGGGCCTGACTTCCGCTTACGCCGACGCGACCGGATGTGACGGTCGGACGCGGCGTTCGGATGTGAGCTGAGGAAGGTTTGAGATCAGCCTGAGTCTCCGACAAGAATCCTGAATAGACCCTGCTACCGAGACCCTAAGTCCGCGAAAACGAACGCTTGGTGGTGCCCGAGTCTCCTACGGAACCTTGATCGGCCTCTGCTATCGAGACCCTAATTTCGTGAAACACGTGAAAACGATCGCTTGGTGCGATGAGCAATAGTAAGCAGTCGGCGGCCGACCGTCTTAAAGAATTTGCCCGAACAGATAAGCAAGACGGCGGTCGTAGCCCCCCACAGACACGGAGTGGTGGACCATCAGCGCTGGAAATCCAGAAGCTTAACATGCCCCAGCCACAGTCCGGGAAAGCAGCAGAGAAACAGGAGAAATACTCCAAATTGACCCTGGAACAGATGAACTCCCAGATAATGGAGGCCATCCACTCAAGTAATACAGCACTAACAGGTAAAATGGATGAGATTATAAATGATATAGGACTGATTAGGCATGATATGCAGAGTATAAGAGAGAGAATGACGGAAGTGGAAAATAGGACTGCTTTATTGGAAGATATTGTTACCCCTATGTCTAAAAAGATACTCACGATTGAAAAACAGATTACCCTGTGGCATCAAAAATCTGATGATTTTGAGAACCGTATGCGCCGCAATAATTTAAGAATAGTTGGTTTACCAGAGAAGGCAGAAGGGTTTAATCCCGGTGACTTTATAGAAAAATGGCTGAAAAATGTATTCCCAGATATGGAAGTATCAGCAGCATATGCAGTGGAGAGAGCGCATAGGGTCCCGGCAGCAACACCTAAACCAGGGTTCCCCCCTAGACCCCTGTTGGCACGACTATTAAATTGCAGAGATAGAGACACAATTCTGCGGAAAGCAAGACAGAAAGGGGAGATTCGCTATGAAAACAGCAAAATATCAATATTTCCAGACTTCTCTCTGGAGCTGCAAAAACAACGGGCAACATTTTATGAAATAAAACGAAAAATGAGAGAGGCAGGAATTGAATATTCTATGGCATACCCAGCCCGATTGAGAGTGGAGGAAGGGGGAAAGACTTTGTTCTTTAGTACACCTGAACAAGCTAAAGACTGGCTGGAAACAACCAGGCCTATGCCTCGATAGGAGAAACAGAGAAGTCCTGAAAGGATAAAAGACACCAAGAAGATTGGAACTTTGGGGGGAGGGGGGATGAGAGGGACACTCTCCCTACTTTATATTTGTCTTTTTTTTCTTTTATTTTTCTTTTTTTTTATTTTTTCCCCCTTTTTTTTTTTATTTTTTTTATTTTTTATTTTTTTCCTTTTGGGGTTAAAGGAAGAAGTTTTAATAGTTTATAAGTTTGGTTTTCTTTTTCTTTCTTGGTGTGTTTTGGTTTTTTTTTTTCTTTGTCCTTTGCCCTTTTCGTCTTTTCTTTCTCTCCCCCTTCCCTTCTCTTTTTTTCCTTTTTTTCTTTTTTGAGGGGGAAAATGGGAAAAGGTAAAATATAAATGTTATTTGTGCTTTTTTTTTTATATATATAGGGGAGCGGGAGGGATAGGGAGGAGGGGGGGTAAAGTTGAGGGTGATGGGGTGTGTATAAATAGGGAAATGGAGTTAAAATCACAGAGAAACACATTGAAATAAAGCACATGTCACAAGGGGGAGAGAGGGAAGAGTGAGAGGAAATCTCTCCTGCCCCCCCTTTTTTTTTTTTTTTATACAATAATAAGGAAAGGTTAGGTTAAGGTAAAGAGACACATTATAAACACTATAAACACAAATAAATGGGGAAAGGGGGAGGGATGGGGAGTGAATGCGCACAAGGAGGGAAGGAGGAGGGGAGGGGGAGGGAGGGAGGTGTGGGAGGGGGAGGGAGGGAGGTGTGGGAGGGGAGAGAGCAAGGAAAATATATATATTTTTTATTTTTTTTTTAAAGGAGGGAGAGGATGAAAGGAGGGGACGCACTCTCCTCCCCCCACCTAGACGGCCCCCCCTCGCCCTTTATAATCCCGATTAAGCGGAAAAAGGGCAGGAGCAGACAGGCTGAAATTGAAATAAATTACCTATATAAGAGCAAAAATGCAATATGTTGGTAATGCCCTAAAAATGTTAAGGATGAATGGAATGGAATGGATGAATGAGAGGAGTGAGGTAGAAAAGAGTATGGTCACGGAAAGGAAATAGGGATATAGGATTTATTTTTCCTCTTCTTTTATTTTTCGGGGGAACAATGGCTAAAATAAAATACATCAAATATGAGTAATCAGCACACATTTTTGTCATGGAATGTGAGAGGTATGGGAACGCAATTAAAACGAACACAGGTTTTCTCAGAAATTAACAAGGTGCAGGCAAAGATCATTTGTATCCAAGAAACACATATGACTAAAGAAAGATTGAAGTATCTAGAAAAACCTTGGATACAATGGTCAAGCCACTCATGTCATACTACATATTCAAGAGGGGTTTCTCTCTTGATCCATCGAGGGGTAACATGGGAGTGCATTAGAGAAAAAAGAGATCCTGATGGAAGATATGTCTTTGTCTTTGCGCTGGTGCAAGCACTGCCTGTTGTAATCATGGGGATTTACAACCCCCCCCCAGCTACAATGCGAGTACTGAAAGAGGCAGTGATATTTATGTCAGAATATCCAGAGGCATATGTCATATGTATGGGAGATTTCAATATGTGTTTAGACCCAAAATTAGATAGGTTTGGAAGAAATAATCATAAAGGAGGGGAAGGGCCGAAGGTGTTGGAGAAATTTATGAATGAAGTAGGATGGGCTGACTTGTGGAGGATCAGAAACCCGGGGAACCGGGCTTACTCATGGCATGCACCTGGGAGAGGGCGCATGTCTAGAATAGATATGGTAATGGGGAACGAAAAGATCCTGCCAATGGTTCGGTCTGTGGCGTACATGACAAAAGGGGTGTCTGACCATTCTGGATTAACCTTTGAGCTAAAAATAGGCCCAAAAAGAATAAGACCGGGGTATAGGATACAGGCTCAATGGTTAACCCAGATAGGATTTAATGATAGAATTCCAGAGCAAATAGGAATGTTCCTAGAAGCACATGGCAATAGGAAAATAGATGGAGTACTCTGGGATACATTTAAGGCATACTTGAGGGGGATAACAAGATCAACAATATCATACATTAAACGTACTAATAGGCAGGAAGAGGAGGAAATGGAACAATTATGCACACAGGCAGAAAATATGTTCATAGAGGACCCCTCAAACATAAAACAAATAAGATGGGCAGCCTCATCACGGCAATATAAGAACCAACTAATAACTAATGCTAAGCGTAAGAAACTCCAATATGCACAAAAAAACTTTGAACAAGGACAACAATATAATAAGATGCTGAACTTTATGATAAAAAGACAAACACCATCACTAGCAATATCAGAAGTGAAAAATGAAAAAAGAGAGATGGTAAACACATTAGATGAGATACTTGAGACATTCCAAAAATACTATATTGACATGTATACATCAACACTGACCTGTACTCGAGAAGATATAGAGGAATACCTGAAGGATCTGAACTTCCTTAAATTAACAGAGGAACAAAAAGAGGAGTTAGAGAGGGATATAGAGGAAGAGGAAGTACGAGAAGCTATCTTCTCTCTGGGAAAGGGTAAGTCCCCAGGACCAGATGGCATACCACTGGAAATGTACCAGCGATATGCAGAAATTATGGTACCAGTTATGACCAAAATGTATGGAGAGGCATTCCAAAGGGGAGAAATGTCTGCCTCCATGTATGATGCCACAGTCATATTGATACCAAAACCAGACAAAGACAGAACTGAGTGTGGGTCGTATAGGCCAATATCATTATTAAATATAGATTATAAAGTATTGGCAAAAGTGCTTGCTAAAAGGCTCAATCAGGTAATTTTGTCTATAATAGCGGAGGACCAAACTGGATTCATGCCAGGGAAATCTACATCAATTAATATTAGAAGGACGCAATATATGACACAAATGAGAGAGTTTATTCCGGAAACAAGTGCCTTGGCATCATTGGATACAGCCAAGGCATTTGATTCTATAGAATGGGAATTTCTGCAGACAGTCCTGGAAAGGAATGGATTTGGGGAAAAATTTAGGAAATGGGTGAGAATAATCTATAAACAACCATGCTCCAATTTGCTAATAAACGGTATATTATCTCCTACAATAAAACTATACAGAGGAACAAGACAGGGCTGCCCAATGTCACCGCAGTTGTTTGCTCTGGCAATTGAGGCGTTGGCAAATAGATTCAGACAATCAGATAAATATAAAGGGATTAGAGTAGGAGAAAAAATTGAACATATAGGCTTATATGCGGACGATATTATATTATATATGGGAGATGCGCAAGCATCTCTGACGGAAGCAATGAGAATAATAGAAACATACGGGAGGTTCTCAGGGTTAAAAATAAACTGGCAAAAATCCACACCGATGCCCCTGGGAACAGGTAATATAAGAAGAGCTCAGACCCCACTAAAAATAGTTGAAGTATTTAAATATTTAGGAGTAAATATTACGTTAAAACACGAAGATGAGATGGAAGCTAATATACTCCCACTAGTAGAACATGTGAAGAAAAAATTGGAAATATGGATAAAGCTACCAATATCAATGGCAGGCAGAATTCACCTGATAAAATCTATTATATTACCCAAGTGTCTATACGTATTTGCACACTCCCCAGTAAAAATACCAAAACAGATATTTAAAAAATTAAATTCGCAGATGACTCGGTTCATTTGGGCATATGGAAGAAGTAAATTAAAATGTAATAAATTACAAAGACCAAAGACAGAAGCTGGACTGGCCCTCCCGGACTTATATTTATATTATTTGGCAGGGCAATTGAAACACCTAAGATCATGGGTAGGACAGGAAAAAATAACAAGGATAGAGGAATATCTCCTTAGTAAAATGCAAATAGAGGACTTAATGACGGGATTAGAATTAAAAGACTTGAGGAGAGTGGGAGTAAAAATTCCCCTTTTGAAAGTGGCAAGGACAGTATGGAGAGAGGCTAAGAAACTGACGGGATTTGTTGGAATCCCAACAGAAACTGCGCTTTGGAACAACCCAAAATTTGAACAACTGGAAGCCTTTGAGGACAGTAAATTTTGGAAGCAGAATAAGATAACAACTTTTGGTCAGCTATATGACAAAAATGTGATACTAACCTATGAAAACCTATGTAAACAATATAATTTATTGAGTAAACAGTTCTACAGATACCTTCAGCTGAGGCAGGTGCTACAGACACAGTTTAGAAGAGAGGAATTAAAGATATCTAAATACCCCCTTATAGGTATCCTGAAATCACAGGGACCTAAGGGATTGATAGCAAAGATTTACACACACCTGTTACAGAAGAAAATAGAAGGCGAACCACTGAAAATAAGGGATAAGTGTCAGGAGGCTATCCCAGACATGAGCGATCATGAATGGGATGAAGCCTGCAATTCCCATTGGAAGGTATCCCCTGCAATGAATAACAGGATAATACAGATGAATATAATACATCAGACATACTTGGCTCCAAATAGATTGCATAAAATGGGGAGGATGACTGAACCAAGATGTACTAGATGTGGGCAGGGGGGAGCAGACTTCCTTCATGTAATGTGGTACTGTGGTAAAATAGGAAAATACTGGCAACAAGTAGCTAGGAAAATAGGAAAAGTCCTGAATAAACCTTTTATAGCTACGATGGAAATATGTTTGTTGGGGATATTGAGGGAAGAGAGAGATAATAGAGATAATAATACCTTCTTAAGGGAGGTACTGTTCCTGGCAAGAAAACAAATAATAGAAAAATGGATTCAGCCATATCCCCCGACAGTAACCCAATGGGTGAGAGCAGTAAACCAGGTCCTACCCTATGAAAAAATAATGTATGAACAAAGGGGAAATGGGCGAAGGTATGAAAAAATATGGGCAAAATGGAATAGAACATGGTTAACAGTGGATAGAGGAATATCTGAAAACATAGTATTAAGTGACCACAGAGGGTGAGAGAGGAAGGAATGAAAGTAAGAGTAAATGTAATTATAATTTGTATTATATAAAGAAATGTAAAAGTATATAAAAATGTATAATGTAAATTATTATGTAATGAAAAATTTGGAATAAAGAGTTTTGAAAAAAAATGTTGTCAAGAACCAAGATCTTGTCAGTTTTGGCAAGAAGTTTGTAAATGCACTTGTGAATGTGTTGCAAGTAAACTTTTTTAATTTTCTAAATGTGTGGCTTCCTTATTTAAAAAAAAAAAAAGCATTATGTATGTCAAATGTAAAGGATTTGGGGGGCAATGGGTGTTATTTACTAAAGGCAAGTCCAGTTTGCACTGCAAGTTTCTTTTCCAGGGCAATTTTGCACTGCACTTGTAGAGCATAGTAGATTTGACTTATGTAAATGACACCCACAGTGATTTGTTTGAAAACACGTAGCACACCATTTTTGGTAATACACACATTTCTGTCATGGTGCTGAAAAGGAGTATTTTGGGTGTCAGTTATGCACTACAAACCTTCTCTAGACCAAAGATTAAGTATCAAACACACAACATGAGAAGAATCTTTTTGGGAAGAAGAGACTGTTACCTCCTTTTGCCCAGAAAGTGCATTCCCACTGTTGAAGCTAAAGGGCAAAAATGTATATCTCAAATAAGCTAGAATATGGAAATGACCAGAAAACATAGGTTTGTTCAAAAAATATAAATGCCTCTCACACATCGTCAGGCAGAGCAATGGCCCCCCTACCCACAAAGTACTCCATATATTGCTCGCGGACCGCGCGGGCATTTAGAGGGGGCAAGCCTGGACGTGCCGCTTGAAGGGCTGTGAGGTCGGCATTGGAAGGGCCCTCAACATCTGGCCCAACGGTCACCACATAGTTGCTGTTGTGTCTTTTCAAAAGTTGTGCAATATGCAAGAGGCAAGAACAATGTGGTTGAGTTTGTATTCCGCCAAGTTAATAGCCGTCAAAAACAGGCGGAAGCGGCTGGCCAGGATCCCGAAGGTGTTCTCCACCACTCTGCGGGCTCTCGACAGCCTGTAATTGAAGACCCTCTGGTCTGGGGTGAGGGTCCTCATCGGGAAGGGCCTCATCACATGGGGAGTCAACGCAAACGCTTCATCTGCGACAAAGACGAAGGGGAGTCCTTCAGCATTCTCCTCTGGAGGTGGCAAGCACAGACTGCCACTTTGGAGACGTCAGTAGAACTCCGTGTGCGCAATGGCACCACCATCCGAGATCCGGCCGTTCATCCCCACGTCCACATACAAAAACTCGTATGTCGCCGACACCACCGCCAACATCACTACACTATTAAACCCCTTGTAATTATAATAGTAGGACCCCGAGTTGGGGGGTGGGACGATGCGGACGTGTTTCCCATCAATTGCACCTCCGCAGTTAGGAAAGTCCCAACGGGTGGCAAAGTGGGAGGCCACAGTCTGCCATTCCTGTGGCGTGGAAGGGAACTGTGGAGTGAAACAAGAAAAAAAAATTGGTCACTTTGCACATAAACATTGCAAGCAGATTAGACACTAAACATCTTGGAACAAAATCAGACTTTTACATTTAAAGCTGGAAAGTATTTACAACGCAAAGTAGAGGGTCCCCCTAGCAGATGACTCACCCCCCATCAATCGCCCCACTTCTGATGGGCCATTGACAATAACTAGGGGTTTGGGGGGGGGTTTGGACAGGTAACCCTCTGCACTTCATTGATTGCCAAATGGCTCAATAATGTGTGCTAGTTTGGCCAGACCCTCCTTACTTAACACTATTGGCAGCCCACAGGAAAGATAAAATAACATTCAAAATCCCCACCCTCCCCCCCAAAAAAAGAAACGCACATTTGGACATTCTCAAATTACCTAGCAAGCTTATAGGAGGGAAAGAACACAAAAAAAGAGGAAATGGAAAGTATTGAGCCAGCCCCTTGCAGTACATGCTTTGCTGAATTCATCCCTAAAGATGCCCACTATAAAGAGGTAGGTATATAGTGTCTATTGACCTTTGGAAAGCCAGCAGATAGAGGATTGGTACCATCTGACAGAGCAGTTGGGGGAGGGGGTTCAGAATGCATTTGGCAACCCCCCCCCCCCCAACAAAAAGGGAAAAAAAAGGGGCTCTACATGAAGTAAACCACACAGCAAACATTTGTGCATATTTTCGGGGGTGTTTGGGGGAAAACAATACTATGCAGCAGACAAAATACATTGCTTAAGTGACTAGGCCATAGGTGTCTATTTGGCCAGAAGAGCATGCTGGGGAGGTAAGTGAAGGGAAAAATGCATGAAGGAGAAAAGGGGCACAGCATATTAGAGCATATTGCAATCATGGTAATTAGGGAAGGAGGTCAAAAATACAAGACATTAGCAAACAGAGCATACATAGAAGGGAATAGTAAAGTTTTTAATGTTACCTTAATATAGTCCTCCTGCAGGACCTGGATGATGGCAGAACAGGTCTCTGGAATAATGATTCCCAGGGCCTGGGGAGAGATACCTGAAGAGAACTTCAAATCCTGAAGGCTTCTCCCTGTCGCCAAGTACCTCAACGTAGCAACAAGCCTCTGCTCCGGAGTGATGGCTTGTCTCATGCAGGTATCCTGCCGGCTGATAAAAGGGGTCAGCAAAGCCAAAAGACGGTGAAAAACGGGGTCCGTCATCCAGAGAAAGTTCCTGAAATCATCAGGATTATTCTCCCGGATCTCACGAAGCAAAGGCATGTGCGAGAACTGATCACGCTGAAGCAACCAATTCTTGGTCCACATACTCCTCGTCACTCTGTTCATGGACGGGTCTTGGCTCAAAGCTAGAAGCCCGACACCAATTCCGCGTACAGCACGAACTCGGCGACGAGTACGTACGGGAAACATCGCTCACAAACGATCGGCTGGTCAATACGGACAAACAGAAAGCACCGATAAACAGCAAGGCCTGAAAGAACGAAATGAATACCAGAAACGAGCAGACAATAAGCAGTGCAAATCAAAGCGTCCTATATCAAGATATAGGCCGCAATGACCAACAAATGCAAACTGACTACACGCACTAATAAACAGATATGCACGACAAGCACAAACTGAAGAGCAGTAACGATCTGAGTGACAAAACTGAGAAGCGCAAATCGTAAGTCCCCAAACTTCAACTAACTCGCGATAAACACGGGATCAGCAGAAGGAGCCCAACGGGTGCCTGACGTGGTGCTGAACTTCCCTTTTCTAGTCTCGTGGAAGACGACTTATGTCACAACGTTCTTGCAGACCGGAAATTCCGACAACGTTGTCTGACCGTGTGTACGCAACACCAACATCGGACAAAGTACGACGGACATGATCCGATGGACCTGGTCCTCGGATAATCCGCGCGTGTGTATGGGGCTTTAGTCCTATGGGTGCTGACACAAACACACTATAGGTACTATGTGTGCTGCTGACAAGAAAATATAGGACCTATGTGTGCTGCCACAAACACACTATAAGTCCTATGGGTGCTGACACAAACACACTATAGGTACTATGTGTGCTGCTGAAAAGGAAATATAGGACCTATGTGTGCTGCCACAAACACACTATAAGTCCTATGGGTGCTGACACAAACACACTATAGGTACTATGTGTGCTGCTGACAAGAAAATATAGGTCCTATGTGTGCTGCCACAAACACACAATAGTCCTATGGGTGCTGACACAAACACTATAGGTACTATGTGTGCTGCTGACAAGAAAATATAGGACCTATGTGTGCTGCCACAAACACACTATAAGTCCTATGGGTGCTGACACAAACACACTATAGGTACTATGTGTGCTGCTGAAAAGGAAATATAGGACCTATGTGTGCTGCCACAAACACACTATAAGTCCTATAAGTCCTATGGGTGCTGCCACAAACACAATAAGTCCTATGTGTGCTGACACAAACACACTATAGGTACTATGTGTGCTGCTGACAAGAAAATATAGGTCCTATGTGTGCTGCCACAAACACACTATAAGTCCTATGGGTGCTGACACAAACACACTATAGGTACTATGTGTGCTGCTAACAAGAAAATATAGGACCTATGTGTGCTGCCACAAAAACACTATAAGTCCTATGGGTGCTGACACAAACACACTATAGGTACTATGTGTGCTGCTGAAAAGGAAATATAGGACCTATGTGTGCTGCCACAAACACACTATAAGTCCTATGGGTGCTGACACAAGCACACTATAGGTACTATGTGTGCTGCTGACAAGAAAATATAGGACCTATGTGTGCTGCCACAAACACACTATAAGTCCTATGGGTGCTGACACAAACACACTATAGGTACTATGTGTGCTGCTGAAAAGGAAATATAGGACCTATGTGTGCTGCCACAAACACACTATAAGTCCTATGGGTGCTGACACAAACACACTATAGGTACTATGTGTGCTGCTGACAAGAAAATATAGGACCTATGTGTGCTGCCACAAACACACTATAAGTCCTATGGGTGCTGACACAAACACACTATAGGTACTATGTGTGCTGCTGAAAAGGAAATATAGGACCTATGTGTGCTGCCACAAACACACTATAAGTCCTATGGGTGCTGACACAAGCACACTATAGGTACTATGTGTGCTGCTGACAAGAAAATATAGGACCTATGTGTGCTGCCACAAACACACTATAAGTCCTATGGGTGCTGACACAAACACACTATAGGTACTATGTGTGCTGCTGAAAAGGAAATATAGGACCTATGTGTGCTGCCACAAACACACTATAAGTCCTATGGGTGCTGACACAAACACACTATAGGTACTATGTGTGCTGCTGACAAGAAAATATAGGACCTATGTGTGCTGCCACAAACACACTATAAGTCCTATGGGTGCTGACACAAACACACTATAGGTACTATGTGTGCTGCTGAAAAGGAAATATAGGACCTATGTGTGCTGCCACAAACACACTATAAGTCTTATGGGTGCTGACACAAACACACTATAGGTACTATGTGTGCTGCTAACAAGAAAATATAGGACCTATGTGTGCTGCCACAAACACACTATAAGTCCTATGTTTGCTGACACAAACACACTATAGGTACTATGTGTGCTGCTGACAAGAAAATATAGGACCTATGTGTGCTGCCACAAACACACTATAAGTCCTATGGGTGCTGACACAAACACACTATAGGAACTATGTGTGCTGCTGACAAGAAAATATAGGACCTATGTGTGCTGCCACAAACACACTATAAGTCCTATGGGTGCTGACACAAACACACTATAAGTACTATGTGTGCTGCTGACAAGAAAATATAGGTCTTATGTGTGCTGCCACAAACACAATATGGCTCCTATAAATCCCTGCCTGGGATGGGACAGAAGGTTGGGACAGAAGTTGGGGTGCAATGCTGTTCTAACAGCACTGCGATTGGTGCTACTGCTATGCTGTACTAACAGCACGCACACACCAGACTAATCCCCAGCAGCAGCTAATATCACACTCACTGTGCAATCAGCAGCAATGAATGATCAATAATGATGAATGACTCAGGTAGCAATGGTTTAGCAAAGAAATAGCAATCAAGCAAAGAAGCAAATCAATCAGCAGACTGCTCTCCCTAAAGCCGGAACACATGTGACCTGGGCCGACGGCGTGGCGGCCTTTTATCTGGTGGGGCGTGTACTAAAGCCCCTGACCTTTATTGGCTACAGGCGTCCTGCCTGTAGCCAATTATTGCTCTCCTAGTTTCCGGCGCTGTAATTGGCCAAGCATGCAGGGTCACAGTGCATGCTTGGCCAATCATCAGCCAGCAATGCACTGCCCCAGCCGCAATGCATTGCGGGCCGCTCGCATCACACGAATGTGATGCGAACGGCCCAAATAGTTCCGGGCTCCCCGAGCGAGCGAACGCCCGGTGCTCGATTCGATTGTGGGTTTGAATCGAGCACCGGGCCCATCCCTACTCATCAGGGCTTAGCAACAGAGTGCATGTCTGGAAGATCAGCACATAGGAGTGTATTTAAACATTTGCACAGTTATATGTCCTGTGAAACTGCAGGTGCATTCATTATGTATGAATGAGGGCTAAAACTCATATTTTAGGCTAAATTCTCTATAGGTTTAACTTTTTTATTCATGCAGAATGGAATCAATCAGGAAACTACAGCATTTTGACCCATTCATGCACAACAAATGTGCATGTATTACAGGATAAAAATCTCTGCAATATACAACCCTCAGACACCGCTAAATGTATGTACTTGCAAGGTCAATCAAGGGAAAAAAAGATGGTTAAACGTGCATGAATTGCAAAAATGTACTGCATATATATATATTTTGCCCTGATATACAGTACACAGAAATTCCCTTGTTTTTTTTTTTTTTTTCTGAAAGCAGTAAATTAAACAATTGTTGAAGATCTAGGGTCTAACAATTGTGAGTTTTTAATGCCTTGATTTCTTGGGAAACTCTGGTACCTGCAGTCACCTCCTGACGTTTCGAAATAGGAGATCCAAGGCCCCCTGTCCCCGCCCATGTGCTCCGGCCCACACGCAAGCCACACCCACACAAATCCCCACCTACATATTACACTGCCCACACTACATGCGTTGATCACAGAATTTCTCTGCATGTTCAAAATAAATGTTTATTATGGAATATAAAGAAAAATAAACTTACATTAAAGAAAGTGCAACAATGGTACATTTTCAAAATTAAGGATTTTATAAATTTAACACAATATAACAGGTGCAACAAATGTCTTCGATAAAAAATATACAAAAAGTAAAAAGCTCTGTCCAGCATGTTACAAAATGATGGCCTTGGAATTGCTCTTACTCCAACGTTCCTGATGATACCATACATGTGTGGCATCATTATTGTTTACACACATGTGCTCATCCTACATAAATCTTTTCATACAGAACGTCATAGGTCTGCTTTACATTTTTTTTAAATCATTTTTATTTACTTTATATCATTTTCAATGACCACCAATATAAGGGGCATTCTTCCCACTGACCACCAATTTAAGAAACATTATTCTCACTGACCACCAATCAGTGGCATAACTAGAACCTTCAGGGCCCCGATGCAAGAAACCATGAAGGTCCCCCCCTGAACCCCGGACAGACCCTTTCCTCTGAATCAAGTGACGGAACAACAGGGCCCGGTCGCAATTGGGTGGTTGCATATTAGGGACCGATTTCTCAATTTCCCCCGCTTCTCCTCCTCTCCCTCCCACAGGCATTCAGCGGCTGCAGGAAGAAAATGGAGAGATTGCTTCCTCTATGCCAGTGTTCCTCAATCTTTTTCCAGTCAGGGCACCCTTGAAGTATGCACCTAGGTGAATGGGGCTGCACTGCAACCACCCTGCAACTGTGGGCATTGCATGCAGTTGCAGCATAGTGATGATGCATTTAAGGGGCTAAAACAGGCGGTCAGAAGGCAATATATTGCCTCTTTCCACTGACCCCCAATGTAAGAAACATTATTCTCTCTGACCAGTGACCACCAATATGAGGAACATTTTTTCTCTGACCACCAATGTAAGGAACACTCTTTCCGCTGACCACCAAAGTAAGGAACATTCTTTCTGCTGACCAATGTAAGGAACATTATTATCACTGACCACCAATGTAAGAAACATTATTCTCACTGACCAGCAATGTAAGGAACATTATTCTCTCTGACCACCAATGTAAGGAACATTATTCTTTCTGACCACCAATGTAAGGAACATTCTTTTTGCTGACCACCAATGTAAGGAACATTCTTCCCACTGACCACCAATGTAAGGAACATTCTGACCACCAATGTATGTAACATTCTTTCTGCTGACCACCAATGTAAGGAACATGCTTTCTTCTGACCATCAATATAAGGAACATGCTTTCTGCTGAACACTAATGTAAGGAATATTCTTTCTGCTGACCACTAATGTAAGCAACGTGCTTTCTGCTGACCACCAATGTAAGGAACATGCTTTCTGCTGACCACTAATGTAAGCAACATTCTTTCTGCTGACCACCAATGTAAGGAACATGCTTTCTGCTGCCCACTAATCTAAGCAACATTCTTTCTGCTGACCACCAATGTAAGGAACATGCTTTCTGTTGACCACCAATGTCAGGGACATTATTCTCACTGATTGTTCTTTCCGCCGAAGTGTACAGATATCAGTGTTGTATATAAGGAATAGCACTCAGTATACAGATATCAGTGTTAGGGAAAATCACTCAGTGTATAAATGTTAGTGTAACACATAAGGAATTTTACTTATGCCGCGTACACACGTTCGGACTTTGTCCGCCGGACCTAGTCTGGCGGGACTTCCCCACACACGCCCGGACTTCCGAGCGTGTGACTTGCCCACACACGCCCGGACTTCTCCGGCAGACAATCCGCTGGAAAAAGTCAGCGGGAATGAACGGACTTTCCAATGAGCGGCAAGTCCGTTCATTTCAAAAGTCTGGTGGACTAGCCTACTAACGGCGGGATTGTCCGCCGGACTGCCAAGTCCAGTGGACAATTTTAAAACAAAACTTAAAACCTAGTCCGCCGGATTTTGGCGCCAAAAAGTCCGCCGGCGCCCACACACGAGGGGATTGTCTGGTGGACTTGAATCCAGCGGAAAATCCCACGGGATAGTCCCTTCATGTGTACGCGGCATAAGTGGTATTCCCTATATTTAACTGACATCTATACACTGATTGGTGGGTGGCTAATGAACATTGGCTATGGACGGTTAACATCATACTCTTTTGTACCTTTATACGTTGTTTTGTACTTTCTTAACCATATTTTGTCTTATGCAGTGACACATCTACCTTTGTCTCTCAACAAACATCCCTGAGGAAGCCCTAGCGGGCGAAACATGTACGGGATAATATTGCTGAAAGACTTGTTCCACCTGTTCATTAGATGTGTACTCATGTCTGCGCAATGTTTGTATAGCCAATATCATTGCTTTTAACCGTACTTTTTTTTGTCTTTTTTTGTGTAATAAATGTAGTAAATTGTTATATTTTTGTTTGGAGTATCCTTAGTATATTCTATTTATTAGACAACCTAAAAGTCCCACAATTTAATAATATAAAAATAAATAAGATTTTTTTTTTTTAAAGTGCCCCCATCCCCGCAAGCTCGCGCAGCAAAGATAACGCATACGGAAGTCGTACCCGCATATGTAAACGGTGTTCAAATCACACATGTGAGGTATCGCCACGATAATCAGAGTGAGAGCAATAATTCTAGCACTAGACCTCCTCTGTAACTCTAACCTGGTAACTGTAGAAAAAATTTAAAGCGTCACCTATGGAGATTTTTTTTTAGGTACCGTAGTTGTCAGTTGTCGCCATTCCACAAGTGCGTGCAATTATAAAGCGTGACATGTTTGGTATCTATTTACTCAGCGTAACATCATCTTTCACATTATACAACAAAATTAGGCTAACTTTACTGTTTGTTTGTTTTTTTTTAAAAAAGTGAAAGTGTCCCTTTTCCCAAAAAATTGCTTTTAAAACACTGCTTCACAAATACCGTGTGACATAAAATATTGCAACAATCACCATTTTATTCTCTATATTCTCTGCTAAAAAAAATATATATATAATGTTTGGGGCTCTAAGTAATTTCTAGCAAAAAATACGGATTTTAACTTGTAAACACCAAATGTCAGAAATAGGCTTAGTCATGAAAGGGTTAAATATAGTAATATATTTTTATGTGTTTAACAAAGCACAAATGCCTGCTACAAGAAAACCAGCAGTCTGCTTTACTGCACAAATTGGTGGAACATTCTGGTTTTCTAGTGTGCAAACTAAGTTAATTGATGTTTTTTGGAAGTTCTCGTTAGACTGTGTTGCTCTCCATTATTATTTGTATATATATTGTACCATCATCCCAAATTGTTATGAAAGAAAAATGTATTTGGAGATACGGGACTGTCAAGGGTACATAATTACAGAAAAATTCATATATGATAAAAATAGTATTTTATTAACACACAAAGAATAAAAGGAGATATGTTTAAATGACTTCGTATACAACAGTACAGAATATCAAAGTTCAGGGGTTTATGCATACAATCCCTAATGGAACTAAACATATAAATATACTAGAGACACGTGAGTCAAAGTACTTGTCCATTTGTTCTCGACATGTTTCGCCAGAGTGGCTTCCTCAGGAGACAAGGATAAAGTACGAATGTAAGGTGAGAAAGGTTTATAAGGATGTTTTCTTGTTTCTAAGGTATGCATATAAAGAAAAAATATATAAATAAATTTATTATACAAAAAACAGGATTATATATTTACAATGATGCTGTATAGACATATAAGTGCAAATGCTATGTGTAAGAAAGAATTCTCCCGAGTATATGCCCGACCTCTTACCTCCAAATTAAGAGAGTCTACATATTCCCAAGGACATCAGACATAAAGGATTATGGCAGATCCGCGGCAAGGCGTCCTGCCCAAGACTTCCACAAGGGGCTTATACCCAAAAAGGCCCGAGCCAAGATCAGTGGCTGGAGAGCCGTAGGGGGAGAGTAAGATCCTATTAGTCTAGAGTTGGATTATCATAGGGCCTGTAGAGTACAAAATAGTACTTATTGACTACATGCATAAGATAAGAATTTAATAAAGAGCCAAAATATCGGAGGCAGTTTGATCAGGTCCCGTATTATATCTAACTGGACCTACCTCAATGGTATCTTGTTGAAGAAAAGCTTATAGGAGGCTCGGGTCTGCCTTCAAAGAAGGAAGGGAGAGACACTATTTTGTAAATGTCAAAAAAATGACAAATAAATTTCTGTAAATAAAAGGAAAGAAAGGAAAAATTCTAATAAACATACCAGATTGTATATATATTATCTCTGCTAAATACCCCAATGATTTCTAGCCCACCTACCTTATGGTGGAGTGCATAAGTCACCAGGGCATGATGCTGCAGAGATTTTCCCACTGATAGCAAAAGCTCCCAGTAGGGGGTAAAGTGTACCCACCGGGTCCTATAGAGTTTATATAGGTATTAGTTAAAATGCATTTAATAGGCAGTAATATGGAGGAATTCCTCCGTAAACACAATTTAAAGCCAATGTAGTTACCTAAGGTAGGGTCTCTCCACGTTTGCCGAGCCTCCAGTTCTCACCACAGCCTGACCTACAGTCAGGCTGGGTTTAAATAGTCTCCCCCCGTGGCGCCTATTGCGTGGCGTGTGACGTCACGCCACGCCGGCGTCACGCGGACCTATTGGCGGGAAACGATGCGGCGCCGGCCAGCCACCCCGAAACCGGAAGTGAACGTCATTCACCGCCGGAAACGGAACCGGAAATAGATGTTACCCTTGGCGCACCGCTTGCACAGGCCTCCTGTGGACATCCTCTGCTGACAATACTTGTCAGAGAGGAGTCCATAGGGGCGGGATGGAAATTTGGCGTGCTAGTGGGTCAGACCGGCGCCGCAGAGCGATCCCCGCTCCGGATGCATGATGGGAACCAAAGGCCGCCACCTGATATGGGGGCGCGCATATAGCCCCACCATGCATCCGGATAGAGTCCATACGGCTCCCCTAAGCCCAAAACTCCGGCCCAATGAGTCCACCCCCCCCAAAAAACACCCCCCCCCAAAGGAGGAGAAGAAGTGTAGATGTAATTGAAGCCCGGGGCAACGAAATTGCCGCACATCTATCGAAACAGAAGAAGAGAAGAATGCATAAGAGGATGCATGAAAGCATTATCAGAACACCATAGCAAATGCAGTTATCCAATACAGCATATTATTGGTTTGTATGCATGAAATACACTAAGGCATCAGTGTGCCCCTAGATGGGCCACATCATTGCCTACTCCAACATAAATAAACAAATAATAATAATGATAAACAATCATATGTTACTTCACCCCTACGCAGAGGGGGAAGTCAAAAACGAGAAAGGATAAAAAATAAAGAACAAAAGGATGAGCATACTCTCGGTCAAAGGTGGACGGAACCGAGCATAGCACCCTAAGAGAGGCCAGTACAATGGTGCTGGCAGGGATGCCTTTACAACGTCCAAGCCTGAGTTACAACCCACATGTTAAGTGGGTTGTTAATTGATGACTTACTGTTTAGCTTTCAAACTAAATATTTTGTATATCACCTCATATTGGTCATTTTGTTTATGTTTTTTCGGTATTCACACAATTTTGGCTGTACATTATCTCATGCTAATTGACTTGCCTTATAACCAATGCATTTGATGTATTAGTTCATAACAATTCCCAGCTTAATTGTTCTTACACCTGTTAAATAAAGCATGGATTGGCATAACAGGGTGTCCTTCTTTGGTAAAAAGGGTATGGTCCTTACTGCTAGGACAATATGTAACTTTGTTGTACACACTAGACATGTGCACAACAAAAAAATAGTTTATTTTCGTTTAGTTTTTTTAGTTTACGTTGATTCGTAACTATTCGTACATTCGTAAGTCGTCGGTGTTCATATTCATAACGATTCGTACATTCGTAAGTCGTCGGTGTTCGTATTCGTAACGATTCGTACATTCGTAAGAGTTATTTTTTCGTTGATTCGTTTTTCCGTTAGTTTAATTTTCGTTTATTTGAAATTCGGACGCATTCGTATTTATTCGTACATTCGTAACATTCGTAACATTCGTAGATTCGTAATCGGAGCATAATTCATAATTTTATGTAATGTGTATGCTATTTTTACATTTTAAGAGACACGGAAAATTACGAATCGAAAAAAAAAGTTATGAATTTTTTCGTTCATTTTCATTTTCGTTGTTCCGGTTTTCGTTTTTCGGATTTTCTTCATTCGTACATTCGTTGTTTCTAATTAGTTTTTTCGGATTTTCGTTATTTTCAGATTCGTTCGATTCGAACGTTATTCGTTAAAATTTTTAGCGAATCGGTCATTAATTCGTACGAAAACGAATGAACGAAAATAACGAAAAAAAACTAAAAACGAAAAAAAACTAAACTAATTGCACATGTCTAGTACACACACACATTACATCAAAAATGAATTAGATCCTAAAGTGCAAGAGAATCTGGGGATATTGTTACATTTGTTGACTGTATTTCAAAATGTTACAGTGTAGTTAATTATAAAATGTTATATTTTCCTATTATTGCAGACAGAAGAGTTGTAACAGAAGCGTGTTTAGGTCAACATGAAAATAATAATGTTGATGAAGCAGAGAGGCTCTATGGTTGTAACTAAATAGTATAAGTACATTGCATTTAATTGTATATTTTTATAACAACAAAGAAATAAATGCATATATTACAGGATAGGCATATTGTACAGTATGAGAGGTGCTAAAAAAGAGAGCAGTTACATTAATTATGTGGCCTGTGTGTACTAAAATATCAGACATTGATCACAACTACCTAATTGCAGACTATTTGTACAGTGTAATTTATGTTTTTTTTTATGGGTTTTCTAATCAGTGATCATAAATAATTTATGCTACATATTTAGGTTAATTTTTCTTTATGTGGGACCTGTGCATCAATGTAATATGTATACTTATTCTTTTCACTTAGTTTATTCATTCTATTTTTCTTTGCAGCAGGAAATAATCAGATCCAGGTGCAAACTGCACAGAAATGCATGTTTATTATACCCACGGTTGCCAAGTCCTTACTAAAGATTCTTCAGAGACTCAACCACACATAGCTAATTTCTGTAATGGCATTAGAATGGGCCAGTTTCATTTATCCCAGGCATTCTTTACAATGTATGCTTTCTGCTTGAAATTACAAGCATGTCACTTTCAAGCATTCAGAGCATGCAGACACATTATCACAACGAGGCATCTGAGTATATTTTGGGTGGCTGGTAAAACACAAGTAGGAAGTGGAAAGACAGATTCTTTTTTAATCTTCTTATGAAGTTTGTAAGGCAGGAAACCATAATCAATTACATTTTATATTACTACAGTAATTGTTTTATAATTCACTTTATTAGTTCAACTTGATTATATCACTAGGCACAAAATACTCACAAACTTATAGAAAGGTTAGCATTTGCAAGCCTACAGATGAGCGTTAAAAACAATAAGCCTTGTGGTGTGGTGATGAAATCCCATGATGATAGGGTCCCAAAAGGGAAAAAGGACAGCTGTGAGTGTAGAGATCTAGAGGGCAGCTAAGAGATCTGAAAAAAAAATATGCATACTGTCAGGAAACACTGTGCTCCAGCGCCGGCTTTTCTCTATGCGCATGCAGGGTAGAACAGCGCAGCGGCGCACACGGGTACGCGAGACAGCGGGTACGCGCACACGGGTGAGCGAGCCACGGGTATGTGCACTCAGCTGTTCGGCGCGGCGCACGTCTGTGCGCTATCCAGGCAGGAAGCTTGTGCGCATGTGCACGCCTAGGCGCCCCACCTGACCACTTACCTGGCCTATAAAAGGCCTTCCTGTACACCATTGATTTGCTGGTTTGTTGTTTCAGCTCCTGAGTACGAGTATCTCCTGTTCCTGTATCCTGTTCCTTGTTGCCTACCTGTGTTTGACCCGGACTGCTCCTGACTACCGCTGTATGGTCTCCTGTGCTTGACCCCCGGCCTGTCTCTTGGATATTCTTCTGCTTACCTGCCAGTGTTTGATCCTCGGCCTGTCTCCTGGACTTTGCCTCTGCCTCTCCCCTGTGTTTGACGCCTGGACCCTTGGACTGCCTTCCTGTGTATGACCCGGCCTGTTTATCAAGACCCTGTGCCTTTCTTCAGTGTTGGCCCTGCCGGGTGTTTACTTCCAGTTACTCCATTACCTCTGCACGGACTGCTGCTCTTCTGCAACCAACCTGCAACCACCTGCTGGCAACCCATGCATCTTCGTGCCCAGGGCCTACTGTACCCACTCCAGGGGCGATGTGCACCTAGTCGCAAGGGGAGCAGCTCTCAGCATCTCGGCCAGGGTGAGTACTTGTGACACATACACATGCTAAACATAGGAAGTACCCAAAACAAAAAAGTTTTTATTTTTTTTAATTCAACGCTAATAAAGAATTAAACAGCCTAACTTTAACCACAGCCCAAAATGGGTCCATCCAAGAGCATGGCCAGCCATAACACTCTAATGCCGTGTACACATGATCACACATTCCGACAACAAAATCCATGTTTTTTTTCTGACGGATGTTGGCTCAAACTTGTCTTGCATACACATGGTCACACAAAGTTGGTCGGAATTTGCGAACGTCAAGAACGCGGTGACGTACAACACGTACGACGGCACTAGAAAGAGGAAGTTCAATACCAAGTGCGCCACCCTTTGGGCTCCTTCCGCTAATCTCGTGTTAGTAGAAGTTTGGTGACAGACGATTCACGCTTTTCAGCCTCCTGCTTTTCCGATCCTTCCTGCTCTTCAGTTTGTGGGTTCGTATTTATATTACGTATTTGATATCCAGTATGTTCTTGTACGCTTGTTTCTGCTTTTCAGCTCCGCCCTTTGTTTCTCAGTGCTTTCTGTTAGTTCGTTTGGACCAGCCGACCGTTTTGAAGCCATGAGGACCCTCACCCCGCCGGCATGCAGGGTTAAACAGGAGCCTCACTGTGCCCACCATTGCAGCCTCAGCTCACCTGTGCCCACCATTGCAGCCTCATCTCACCTGTGCCCACCATTGCAGCCTCACCTCACCTGTGTCCACCATTGCAGTCTCACCTCACCTGTGCCCACCATTGCAGCCTCCCCTCACCTCACCTGTGCCCACCATTGCAGTCTCGCCTCACCTGTGCCCACCATTGCAGCATCCCCTCACCTGTGCCCACCATTGCAGTCTCACCTCACCTCACCTCACCTGTGCCCACCATTGCAGCCTCCCTTCACTTCACCTGTGCCCACCATTGCAGCCTCCGCTCACCTCACCTGTGCCCACCACTGCAGTCTCACCTCACCTGTGCAGAGGATCATCCTGGGGAAGAGGAAAGCCGCCGGATCACGATAGCCTGCTGTTACACTGTAATTGCCTCCACAGCTAGGCTGCCAGGGCGTGGGGGCGAGTACCGCCGGCATGCAGGGTTAAACAGGAGCCGTTCTACCATTGATCGGTCCGGGGGAGAGAGCACAGATCACAGAGCAATAGCCTTCTGTTTACATTGGAATTGCTTCCGCTCATGATTACACACAGCCCCACCCCCTCCTGACCCCCCGCCTGTTAGACACTGTGATAGACAGAACGCGTCCCAGAATTGTACTGGCGTTCTGTCTATCACAGGTGTGGGTCAGGAGGGGGCGGGGTTGTGAGTAATCATGAGCGGAGGCAATTCAAATGTAAACTAACAGAAAACTATCGTTCTGTGATCCGTGCTCTCTTCTCCCGGACCGATCAATGGTAGAACGGCTCCTGTTTAACCCTGCATGCCGGCGGTACTCGCCCCCCACTCGCCTTCCACTCCCTGGCAGCCCAGCTCCTCGCCAGAAACAATTTTCCACTAGCAAAATGCGAGTAGGCGAGTGGAAAATTTGAGCCCTGTATATATATATATATATATGTGTATGTGTGTATGTGTATATATATATATATATATATATATATATATATATATATATATATATATATATATATAACAAATTATATATATATTATATATATAATAAACAAATTATAAAAAAATTAATGAAAGTGAACTACTGACACCATCCTCTGCCCTACTGACAACATCCACTACTCTACTGACACACTGAGTCTTTGCCCATAGTGAAGGAATGTCTAGTTTCACCATTGGGGCAACTAATTAAAATTGAATGTTGATAAATGTAAAGTTATGCACTTAATAATAGCATGCAATGCCAAGCTTCAGTTTCTAAAACAAGCAAAATACTTTATTATAAATAAATAAATACAGCCTCTGGAAAAAGATGCATTATTTTGCCCCTGTAAAAAGCCTGTAGAAAGCCTTAGTGGGACCTTATTTGGAATATGCTATTTAGTTTTAGGGCACCAGTTCACAAAAAACATGCTGAGGAACTGTAGAGAGTGCAGAGACAGAGAAGGGCAATTAAACTGATAAAACGCATGGAGGACCTGAGTTATAAGGAAAGATAAGCTGATCTGAATGTATTGTTCCTTGAGAAGAAATATTTAAGGGGGGGATAGGATCACCATGTACCTGTATAAATACACAAATGAGTTTTATAGTGAACTTGGTGAAGAGTCATTCACTTTAAGGTCACCACAAAAGATAGGGATCACTCTATCTCTGGAGGAAGAGGTTTAACTTTTGCATCCAGAAAGCCTTTTTCAAAGTATGAGAGTTTTAAAAATGTGGAATAGTGAAAAAGAAAGAAGGCACCCCTAAGTGCAGAAACATAAAAATCTTTAATAGCCAAAGGGTTAAAAGCACTTCCTGATGATGCGTGTAACACAAAATGCATAGAGGCTGTGTGTCCATCTTTCCCTGACGTCATATCCGGTCCTGCTGGTTTCCAACCCCTGGGATTTGAAACGCACACTGTGGCTGGTAGGACGGAGTGTTTATTCAATCTAAGCTTTACATATTGGTGCTGACATTCCGCACAATTAAATGTAAGTGGGCATTTCTACATTTGCTTGCCTTTATCCACTTTGATAAACTTGTTGCACTATGATCCTCCATATGTTTTCTCTGAGTGCTACGGTCTAACTATTGCCAAAGATAAAGGGAACCATCGTCACCTATGTTGCTGGCTGCAAGGAACCCGCCATTGCTCCAAGGTCTTTATAATATTAGCTTTGGTGAGTGTGCATTTCTCACACATGATTTGTGGTGGAGTATCACTTGAAGGACTATATTAATTTTTCCTTTGAACCACAGTGATTGGACTTCTTTTCCTTTATGATATTTTATTAGAAAATATATTGTCACTTTATTAATGCATATTTGTTTGTTTGAGAGATTCATGAGAGGTGACTATACACATTTTCATTCTTTATATTATTTTATGAGGTAGCGCCACACTTTTTTATTATTTATATATTTTATTTGCGTACCCACCTTTAAAGGGACAGCTTCACTCTATACTTTATTTATTCATTATATTATTAATTTCTTGTCATTTAAATACACTTGAAGGCAAATGTTCAAGTGTATGGAATAGCTAGGACCATGCAAATGGCAATCAGGTGAATGCATGAGTGCAGGGATGAAAACTATAATAACGTGCTAACCTTTAATTCCTCATTCAACCCACCAGGTGATAAAACATCAAGAGAGTAAATCCAGTAAGTCTCCCTATGGCACAGCTTACAAAATCGTTCAGCTATAGGGAGATCATTTGAGTATGGCCTACATTACCCA
This sequence comes from Lithobates sylvaticus, assembly GCA_028564925.1. Classification (NCBI taxonomy): domain Eukaryota; kingdom Metazoa; phylum Chordata; class Amphibia; order Anura; family Ranidae; genus Lithobates; species Lithobates sylvaticus. Next base: position 56,055,656 of record CM053035.1, read on the forward strand.
AACCTTCAATCCAGCCATGGACTTATTATGGTATTGCAAAAAGTGTTTGGGCACACTATGTATATGAATGCCTTCAGTGATAAAACGGCGATGCTCGCTGAAGTATTTGCGTAGTATCCTTATAGTGCGGCCTACATAAAAGAGACCGCAAGGACATGTGAGGCAGTAGACTATGTAGTCTGAAGAGCACGTATAGAATTCTTTAATGGGTTAGGTTTTGTCTTTTACCTGAAATTCCCTTTGTCCATGTTGGACAAACTGACAAACTGACAAACTGCAGAGGGGCTTGCGGCATTGAAACATCAGCAGCAAGCCCCTTGCAAGACCTGTCAGGGATAATTGGCCTAAATGCTGAACACCTAACATGTATTTTATTTATGAATGGGGAGGTGTTGAATGCAACTGATATGACATGCAGTGCCTTTTTAAGTTTGGGGTGCTTAAAGCAGAGTTTTTACTTTTTATTGACCATCTGTTCTTTAAGCTGCTTTTTGTTTACATCATACCACTTCAGGAAGTGATAAACCCTTGCAGTGTATCTCACCAAAACTTACATTTTTATTGCAGGGTGTACCTTAAATCTGACTTGTGTTTTAGTGCAGACTTCTGAGGAAATCAGTAAGCCAAAGATACACACAAGAAATTACATTTTTGGAGGTGTTCTGTATACCAGCTGTGTACAGAAAACCTCCAGGTTGCCGTTTGGATTACATTTTACAAAAAATTATACAGCACTACAGATTGAAAAGGGAGGGTCATTTTTGATAATCTTAAATTACAATATGGCTTGTAGCAATTGCATATGTTATATTATTATTATGATTTTTTATTTTTACATTTTCTAAAATTCTTCAGAAAGTAGAGTTACCCTTTAATAGAGATGGGCTAAAAACTCCCTGATTCGGTTCTCACCAGAACTCCCAAACCACGAACCCTATTAACCACTAGCCTACCGCCCGCCGTCATATGACGGCAGGATGGTAAGGCTCTTGTTCTGGGAGGACATCCTCTGATGTGATCCCATTTGAACAGGGCATGCACGCGATTGTGTGCATGCAGCCCTGTACTGTCAGTGGCGGCATGTCACCAAGACACCACCCGTCACTGACAGGGCGTGGCTGTTTACCACGTGATCACGGCCGATGACAGTTGGTACCGCCCCACTTTGCACGGCGCATGCACGCGATCGGGAGCACACTGGGCATGCACGTCAGTGGCGGTGTGTTCCCGGTAACACTGCTCGTCACCGACGGTGGTAAACAGCCATTGGCCGGTAGCTGTTTACCACGTGATCGGCTGTGATCCTTTCACAGCCGATCACTAAATGTCAACAAACCGCTGTAACGAGATGTTACCGGGTTCTCCTTCTCACACACCGATCGTGTGTGAGGAGGAGATTGCGATAACATCTCATTACCGCCTACAGTGTACAACAACACACACTGATTGCCCCCCCAATAAAGAGGACCTGTCACCACCCATCAAAGTACCTGTCACTACCTATCAAAGTACCTGTCACAGTTCATCTGAGTATCTGTCACAGTCCATCAGAGTATCCGAGTACCTGTCACAGTCCATCAGAGTACCCGAGTACCTATCCCAGTCCATCAGAGTACCTGAGTACCTGTCACAGTCCATATGAGTACCCCAGTACCTGTCACAGTCCATCAGAGTACCCGAGTACCTGTCACAGTCCATAAGAGTACCCGAGTACCTGTCACAGTCCATCCGAGTACCTGTCACAGACCATCAGAGTACCCAAGCACCTGTCACCACCCTTCATTGTACCTGGATACCAGTCACCAGCCCATCAGAGTACCCGAGTACCTATCTGTAGCCCATCAAAGTACCTGTCACCAGGCCATCAGAGTACCCGAGTACCTGTCACCAGCCCATCAGAGTACCTGTCACCAGCCCATCAGAGTACCCGAGTACCTGTTACCAGCCCATCAGAGTACCCAAGTACCTGTCCCCAGCCCATCAGAGTAGCCAAGTACCTGTCACCAGCCCATCAGAGTACCTGTCACCAGGCCATCAGAGTACCTGAGTACCTGTCACCAGCCCATCAGAGTACCCGAGTACCTGTCACCAGCCCATCAGAGTACCCAAGTACCGGTCACCAGCCCATCAGAGTAAATGAGTACTTGTCACCAGGACATCAGAGTACCCGAGTACTTGTCACCAGCCCATCAGAGTGCCCAAGTACCTGTCATCAGCCCATCAGAGTAATCGAGTACCTGTCACCAGCCAATCAGAGTACCCGAGTACCTGTCTTCAGCTCATCAAGTTACCCGAGTACCTGTCTCCAGCCCATCAGAGTACCCGAGTACCTATCTGCAGCCCATGCCTCATAGAATATACGTTGGGGTGTTTCCTTTCCAAAATGGGGTCATTTTGTGGGTAATTCCACTGGGCTGGGGCTCAAGGACCTTCAAAACTGTGATGGGTAGGAATGAAATGAGATGTGTAATTTATGCTCCTAGAACGCCTGAAGGTACTACTTCAATGTAGGAATAATACAAAAGCCGCGCTGATAAGTGATTAATAAGTAATTTAATGAGTGTGTAGATTCACAAAAATGAACCCAAAAAGAATGTCCAGTGACATAAAGTGATAAATAACAAAAAAAAGGAAGTTCATAAATGTGACAATGTGAAATCCAAAATCTGGTGACAATAAAAATCAAAAACACCGTGATCCACCACCGATATATGAATGCGCTTACCAGAGGGCAAGCTCAGATAAGCCTGTGATATGATGACACCGGGACAAATCTCGACCATCAAGACTCTGCACCAATCCAGATCTCCTTACATAGGGTCAGCCAGGGACAGGAATTCCAATATTATACGTCCGCAAGACCAGTAGTAACATACGCACTCTCCAGTGATATCGGCCCAGAAATATCTCAGCAACCAGTATGTAAATACAGGAAAAAAAGGGATGCTCCCATGGTGTGATACCAGATATAAAAGTTTATTAAATGAAAAGCAATCCTACTTACATAAAGAAAACATGTGTGTAAGCAGGAACAGATAAAATATGCCGGCCGGCTAGTAGTACACCCGCTCACAACGTTGTGAGCGGGTGTACTACTAGTCGGCCGGCATATTTTATCTGTTCCTGCTTACACACATCTTTTCTTTATGTAAGTAGGATTGCTTTTAATTTAATAAACTTTTATATCTGGTATCACACCATGGGAGCATCCCTTTTTTTCCTGTATTTACATACTGGTTGCTGAGATATTTCTGGCCGGATATTACTGGAGAGTGCGTATGTTACTACTGGTCTTGCGGACGTATAATATTGGAATTCCTGTCCCTGGCTGACCCTATGTAAGGAGATCTGGATTGGTGCCGAGTCTTGATGGTCGAGATTTGTCCCGGTGTCATCATATCACAGGCTTATCTGAGCTTGCCCTCTGGTAAGCGCATTCATATATCGGTGGTGGATCACGGTGTTTTTGATTTTTATTGTCACCAGATTTTGGATTTCACATTGTCACATTTATGAACTTCCTTTTTTTTGTTATTTATCACTTTATGTCACTGGACATTCTTTTTGGGTTCATTTTTGTGAATCTAAACACTCATTGAATTACTTATTAATCACTTATCAGCGCGGCTTTTGTATTATTCTGCCTTGTTTATTGTGTCTATCTCGCAATTTTTAGCCGCTGCTAATTATTTCCATATTTTTCATATATTTTTATATTATATTTTGTTTTTCTACATGTCACTCATATGACTTTGGTCATTTATATTTTTATTTTATATTTTTTAAATTAGGGATTAGCGCGGTGTTTATTTCCAATTTTTCACTACTTCAATGTTGGTCCTCTGTATGTGGCCAGGCTGTGTAAAAGTCTCACACATGTGGTATCGCCATACTCTGGAAAAGTAGTTATGTGTTGGAAATATCTTATAAATTGACAACTTTGTATAAAAAAATGCGTTTTAATTTTTTTTCCACGTTTTCCAAAAACGTAAAAAATTAACCGTTCAAAAGACTCATTCTCCCTCATAGATTATACATTGGGGTGTTTGCTTTCAAAAATAGGGTAATTTTGTGGGCAATTACATTGTCCTGGTGCTCCAGGGCCTTCAAAATTGTAATAGGTTAACCATTAATAGGGTTGAGCGAACCCGAACTGTAAAGTTCGGGTTCGTACCGGACTTTTGGGTTTTTGGGTCCCGAAACCGAACCCGAACAATTAACTGTATGTTCGGGTTAGAGTTCAGTGTTCAGCAATGTAATGGCGCTTTTTAGAAAGTTATTGTCATAAAAAGTGTTTGGGGACCTGGGTCCTGCCCTAGGGGACATTTATCAATGCAATAAAAAGTTTTAAAAACTGCAGTTTTTTCGGGAGAAGGGATTTTAATAATGCTTAAAGTGAAACAATAAAAGTGTAATATTCCTTTAAATTTCGTACCTGGGGGGTGTCTATAGTATGCCTGTAAAGGGGCGCATGTTTCCCGTGCTTAGAACTATCCCTGCACAAAGTGTCATTTCCGAAAGAAAAAAAGTAATTTAAAAGCATGGCTCCCCGTAATACAGAGAACAGTCATTGAAAGTCATTGATAAAAAAAAAGCGTGGGGTTCCCCCTAAATTCAATTACCAGGCCCTTCAGGTCTGCTATGGATATTAAGGGGAACCCTGGGTCAAATAAAAAAAAATTAC